>JAEKIV010000051.1:0-96208 GCA_016801325.1 Hypholoma fasciculare
CGAGTCAATATTTGTAGCAGGGTATCGGATTTAAAAAAGCCAGGTCGGAGTTTTTTGCAACTCTACGCCAATGATAGTACAGATCATATCTGACAGCGACAATGTAAACGCGGGATGGACAATGGTTGTGTTATGTATTGGCGGCGGTATTTGGTTTACCAGAACGCGGGGACGTGCTCAAAACCATCTTTGAGCCCGAATTAGACTCGGAAGTTCACCGCGGCCCATTGCCTCAAGATTACGAATGGGAATTTAACGGAGGGCGGACTCTCAGCGCCTTCCCCTTCGCTGTGGATATTGGCATATTGAATTCCTTGCTCTGTCTTCGTTTCCTGAGTCTACTCGGATGTCTCCCCCCCTCAATTCATCTAATGAGTCCATTCTCGGATATCATGATCAGGACGACTTCGTCATAGCGTAAGTGCTTTCACCTTTCATCGCGCTCCACCGTCACTTAGCGCGTCTTCGAATGGTAGTGTGATGGGCGCCACTGGGGCCGGCAAATCATCCGTGAGTTGAGAATTCCTCAGCACCAGCGATGCCGACTTTGCGAATATCTCCCTCGGTTACAGTTCATCAACGTTCTCACCGGGAAGACCAGTGTAACGATTGGTGACAGTCTTGAGTCTGAGACTGCCGACGTTGAAGTCATTCGCTTTATCGACGACAACACTGGTCGCAAAGTGACCATTGTTGACACGCCTGGGTTTGATGATTCTCGTCAAGGTGTTACCGACACAGATATTTTGAAAAAGATTGCCGATTTTCTACTCGCTGAGTGAGTTGTTATATCGTCTCATGCCTTTTTCTTCCTAAGCTGACCGTATTTTTTAAGGTATGACGCAGACCGAAAGCTCAACGGTCTTGTGTACATCCAGCGAATATCGGATCCCAGGTTCAGCGGGCAGCAAGGCAAGAATTTGCGGATGTTCCAAAACCTTTGCGGGGCGCAAATGTACAAGAACGTTGTGGTTCTGACAACCTTTTGGGATCAAGTCAGCCCCGAAGTCGGTGCGAGGCGCGAGGCGCAGTTGCAGTCTAATTTCTTCAAAGATCTTGCCCAGGGAGGTGCCCAGTTCATGCGACACGATCGTACCTCACAATCCGCCAGCAAGCTCCTAAACCATGTCTTCTCCAATCTGACTCCCACGAGCGCTCAAATACAGCTGGAAATGGGCAGAGATGGGAAATCTCTCATCGACACTGCGGCTGGCTCTGTGCAGCAGCAAGAGATCGAGCGTATCGTCGCCAAGCACAAGGAAGAGATGGCAGAGCTCCAAGCCGAGATGGCGACTATAAAGCAGAGCAACGTCGCGGCGAAAAGAGAGCTGGAGGAAGAACGTGCTAGGCTTCGGGAGCAGATGGCCCGGTGGGAGAGCGAGAGGGTGGCGTTGCAGAAAGGGCTGGAGACGGAAAGCAGTGCACGTCAGAAGCTGGAGGCAGATGCTGCGAAGGAGAGAGAAATCCATGAGAAATGGCGTCAAGAGCAAGAGCGCAAACTAGAAGCTCAAAGCACTGCCATGAACTCTCGGCGCAATGAGGATGACAGGGCACGTAGCTCAGAGCTAGATCTTGGGCTGCGAAGTTCACCGCCACCGTTGAGTTTCAGTGAGTCTACGAATTTATGCATCTGAATCCAGATTGGTTCCTGATACCCGTACTAGTGAGCGGCGTAATCATGGACATCAGCAGGATAACATACAAGTTTACGCATTCGGATAAGTATCCGCCTCACCTGAAGTCTATCCCGCGGGGTATTCGCGTAAAATCTTTCGATATCTTCGATTTCTCTGCCTTTGCGGCTACGGCGGCGACTTTATTTCTCCCGCTGGGTTTACTGCCACATGTCCGAAATGTGATCCCTACCTCCGACGTTGACCGCATAACCATGGACCAAATCGTAGCTCACAACGGAGAACGTCACAGAAAATCGCGGGAAAACGCCCGCACTGGTGGTTCCAATTACAAGCCAGATATGTATCTCGGCAAGAATATTGGTCTTCGCGATGATTGGTTCACAGACGCCGTTTTTGGTCAGCAGCAATTTACTGGGACTAATCCCACGACCATCGCTCTTGCCCCTGCCCGTTGGATCGAAGAGTTCAAGACTACTGCAAATCTCCAGCAACGTACTGATGTTGTTAAGCTCCTGACAGACGACTCCACAAGTATCTTCATTCAGGATTACAGTTACTTCCGCTCCGCAATGGGTGTCTCTCTCAATCACGAATTCAAGTCGGATGGACGATATGGCTGTTCATCTGTCGCACTCTTCCATCTTGAGCCAGAGGGGAAGCTGCACCCCTTGGCAATTACGATCGATTATAAAGGCAGCATGGAAAAGTCTGTAACCATTTTCAATCGCCGTATCTCTTCGACATCGCCTGGTGATGAGTCAGGAGACTGGCCCTGGCGTTATGCGAAAATGTGTACCCAATCCTCCGACTGGCTTCGTCATGAGGTTGTTACTCACCTCGTCAATACTCACCTTGTGGAAGAGGTCATCATTGTCGCAGCACATCGCAGCATCGGATACAATCACATAGTCTTCCAACTTCTGCAGCCGCACTGGAGCACTACTCTCTCGCTCAACGCAGGGGCTCGAGAAACTCTCGTGCCCAAAATCATTGTCCCATTAACTGGCTTCACTCCGAAGCAAATGTTCGCCTTTCTGAAGGATGCGTACAATCGATTCGATTGGACGGCTTCCTATGTTCCAAATGACTTACATCGGCGCGGTTTCCCAATCGAGGACCTGGACAAGCGCAAGTACCATAATTATGGCTATGCCCGCAATATATCTCGCATGTGGGACATTCTACGAAAGTTCGTAAAGACGGTTCTCGAAGGTGCCTACCCTGGCGGCGATGCACAGGTAGTCGGAGATAGGTCCCTTGCATCCCTCTTTGAGGAGATTCGCTCGCAAGATGGAGGCCAGTTATTCAGCTTTCCCGTAATCAAGACATTGGACGAGTTGATCAACTTCGTCACCATGTGCATACACATTGCGTCGCCGCAGCACACTGCTATCAACTACCTGCAGCAATACTACCAGACCTTTATTCCCAACAAACCATCCGCTCTCTTCAGTCGCCTTCCCCAATCATTGAAGGAGCTTCAGAAATTTGGGGAAAACGACGTACTATCGGCACTTCCCCTCCGTCGACTACGGGATTGGTGGATCATGGCCCATGTTCCGTATTTGCTATCTTTTGAAATGGCAGAGGATAACACACTCATGCATTACGCTACGACAACGTCAAACTCGACATCGGCACCGCAGCCCATTTGTAGGGCAGCTAGGACTTTGAAGGCAGACCTTGATGCTTTCTGCCTGGATGTCGCACGATATAGTCTCGAACTCGATGACCAGAGAACGCCTTACGAAGTTCTTCATCCTTGGAAGACCGCAATATCAATTCTCATGTAATACAGGGAAAATTGACACCCTGTATTGCCCACTTTGTATTCACTCCATGCTTCGGTGACGAATTGGCCGCACAGTACCGCACCAGGAAATTATGTACAAATGCCAAATAAATGCCATTATTTTTCTTGTTTGAATTTTATTTTCTGTCGCTTGTATCTATATTTGTAAGTGTGGCACGTCTCCTACTTTGCATCGACGTTGACGTTGATCCATGATGCGATTTCGACACTAAACTGACGCACTGTCCCACAACCTGATCTCTATAGTACCTACGATTTCATAAAGAATGAGTGTCGACGAGCTATGGCAAATTCAAGTCCGATTTGCGGTTGGTAAACAGTAAGTACTAGTAAGTGCCTAGACGATCTTCACTCTGCCCTTCATGATTCAGAAGAAATAGATGTCGACGCCGACTCTGTTTTGGGAAGCTATCTTTACGGATATTTTGTAAGATCCCGTAGAAGAGTAACGTTATTTGTACAGTGTGATTGACATAAAATACATGAGCGAAAGAAAGACTACAGAATTTTTTCCAGAAACTACTTCTTGCTACGCTTATTGCGAACCGCCTTTGCAATATCGAGGCCCATACCGACAGCCCCGAAAGTTGGCTTCACGAGGAATGCGGGGACCAGCGGTATATCCTCTGCAAAGTCCACCGCCTTCTTCCTGAACGATTTGTGGCGTTCCGCGTGGACCGCGCGCGCGACCTCCTCTCGGACCCGCTCCTCCACCCGGCGCTTCTCCTCCGCCTTGTCGAGTATCGCGTCAGAGTTCGCCTTGCCCCGCTCTTCGAACTTCCGCTCTTGCTCTTCGCGCCACTTGTCTCGGTCCGCCCGCTCCGCCGCAATGTCCGCCTCCAGCTTCTGGCGCGCGCTGCTCTCCTTGTCCAGCCCCGCCTGCAGCGCCACGCGTTCGGTCTCCCACCGCGTCAGCTGCTCCTGGAGCTTGGCGCGCTCTTCCTCCAGCTCGCGCCTCGCCGCGGCGTTGCTCTCCTTGATCGTCTCCATCTCGGCCATGAGACTCGACACCTCCTTCTTGTGCTGCGCGATGACGCGCTCGATTTCCTCCTGCTGCACGGACCCCGCGGCGGTGTCGACGAGCGTCTTGCCCTCCTCGCCCATCTCGATCTGGATGCGGGTCGTCACCGGGGCCAGGTTGGTGAAGACATAGTTGAGCACGGCGCCGGCGGAGTCCTGGGTGCGGTCGTGCCGCATGAAGTGCGCACCGCCGTCGACGATGCTCTTGAAGAATTTGGAGAGCAACTGCTCCTCGCGCTTTGCGCCGATCTCTTCTCCGACCTGGTCCCAGAACGTGGTTAGGACCACGACGTTCTTGTACGTCTCCGTGCCGCAGAGTTTTTGGAACATCCTTAGATTCTTCCCCTGCTGGCCACTGAACCTGGGGTCGGAGATGCGCTGGACGTATATGAGGCCGGTGAGCTTTCGGTCCGCATCATACCTTTGCAATAACAGTCAGCTCGGCACAAACGTTGGACACCGATAAAATGTGCTCACTCTGAGAGCAAAAAATCGGCGATCTTTTTCAGGATATCCGTGTCGGTAACACCTTGGCGTGAATCATCGAATCCAGGTGTATCGACGATAGTCACTTTGCGGCCCGTAGCGCCGTCGACAAAGCGAATGGCGTCGACGTCGGCAGTTTCGGACTCGAGGCTGTCACCGATCACGACGCTGGTCTTGCCTGTGAGAAGGTTGATAAACTGCAATGAGAGAATATATCAGTAAAATGATGTTATAAACTCTTTTCGATGTCGACTCACAGAAGATTTTCCTGAGCCGGTGGCACCCATCACACTGTCATCAGTCAGAAAATCCATTGAGTAACCGTCGAACTACGGTGGGGAGTGAATAGTACACTCACGCTATCACAACGTCTTCTTGTTCATCGCCCTCATCGTCGTCTGGTGGAAGCTGCATTGCAGAAAGAGAGTCATTCATCTCGTCATAAGATGGGTCTGTATTCCCAGAGGAACGCGCTGCGGCAGAAAGCGAGTTGCCGACATTTTCGCCAGAAGTGTTGGAGTGTTCAGAAGGAAGCTTCATCGTGATGAGCACGCAATCTGTGAATTAGAAAAGCGTCCAAGCGCTGACCAGACTGGAGAGGTTTATATGCTGATATATTTCAGTCACAATCTCGATGGGCCGTGGCTCCACAGCCACTCGTGCGATTCAACTTGCACATGTTCTCTTCGTGTGTCGGCTTGAGTCAAATACGCAAACAACATAACCGATTGTGATCTCGGATGATGTTTAGTCAAGCGTTTCTCCGCTGAACCCTATCTGGAGACGGGGACGGGGCACTGCCGAGTTCCAAGCCTTCTGCCAGAAAGACAGTATCGATGGGACTCGCACGGAAGTACGATGCGAGGGTATTGACATACCAATTATAGACCTATGCATTCGGGCCTATGTTCATCGATAATGAAGACAAGAACTGAATACACGGCGAATTCACCTAATATTTCCAGGCTATTTTCGACACGGCCGCATTCAGCAGGTTCTAGGTCGGTCCATGGAGATCGATCTGCTACGATAGACGCCGGAAGTTAGACGCTGTCATCTTCTAAAGTTAGAAGAAGGGTTCTTTTGTGCACATCATTCACAGCCAGCGGTATAAGTGGAACACACCAAGGTACTGGTCGGGCGATGCCAAGCGCCGCTGCCACTGAAAATAGAGGGGAGCCAGCTGTTGATATTATGATGGCAAAGGACCAGAGAAATCCAGATAGAGTAGTTCGGGCACGATCCTCAGAGCAACCCGATAGTGTATCCACGCCTGCCACTGGCAGCCAGAATTCTGAACTGTTCACTGGAGTCAGCCTGATGAACTTCGGCCCATGGTTTCAATTTTGATGAAGTTTCACCAGCGGCTATCCTGACTGCGGGGGCCTTAAGGAGATCAGAGAAAAGCCAAATATGAGTATGGCCTTCGAGTTAGCGCACGACAAAGGTTGGCAGTGTGGAAGTTAGTGGGAAGCGGCGGGCAAGAACGGTGGAAGCGCCTGCCAGAGCATGACTGTGGGAATAATTTGCCCATCCTTCCCGAGCAACTGCCGAGTTATTCCTATTTCCTCATCCTCATGCATCATGACCAGCGCTATTGAAAGATTGCAGCTCCCTCGCTGTGTCATCGGAATTTCTTTAGCAAACCTCGGAACTCGTCAATCTCCTGTGCGCTGCATACTAGTCGCTCCTAGCTCTCAGATTTCATCTTCGCCGGCTGTCAGCAAGTTTCAACGTACCTTGGGCTTTTTTTTGACCAGGGCTGGAGCTCTCACCGGCAGTTTGTTCAACCTGTGCTGATTTCACACATCTCTTCATTCGAGGACACGATTGACTGGCTCTTAGACTTAAGCATCTCTTTGTGCTTAACCGATGGCCGTAGGCAACTTTGCGATGGTCTGGGTCCAGGAGTTTCTTAGGGAAGGAAAAACGCATGTACGGCCCATCCCTATTATGTAAAGAAAAGCACTGCGGACGTTCAGGCAAATTTCTTGCACTTTCTGGCCCTGCTCTCCTCAAGGCGAGTGCCGAGACTCTCGTTCTGATATGCACATCTTGAGGGTCTTGCCACTCATACAGTTAGGCCTCGAGGTGTCGCTTCTCAGATTCAATCGCGCAAGATCCGGCGGGGAGCACAAAATATATATACACGAAAAGAAAATGTGAGACTGCGCTGATCCCTGAATGACTAGATACACGAGACAAAGTAGAAGGATACCAGGAATTACATTCGCCTTGAAGATTTGACCACATTAACGACTTCGATCACGGCGGTGGTCACGGCGTTCCAAATTATCTGCCCAATCGTCTCGTGCAAATAAGCTTCCTGTGCGTTGGTGCCTACGGTTGGTGGATGCAAGTGAGCAGTGGTACGAGGGTCAGAGGTATTCGCTGCCGCTTCCAAGCTGACGCGACCCGTATTCACAGGATTTGCCACACTCTTCCTGCGAAGTGGTCTTTGAGTTGGTTTTGGTGGTGGAGGTGGTGCCTGAGGTACGTATGCGATGGAAAGCCTCTTCTGATTCTCTTCTTGACGCGCCATCAGCTGTTCCAGTTGCTTGCGGTCTTTCGCCAGTTCAGCTCTCAGATCCTCGTCGTTATCCATCTCCGCCTCTTGCATCTCTTTCCTCAAGTCTTCCATATCTTTCTCGTGCTTCTTCTGCAACGCCTTCATTTCCTCAATGATGACTGCACCGGCTGATGTATCGCCTAGGGCCATCCCGGAATTCAGTTCTGTCTGAATTTTGAGAGCCACCGGTACTTGATGGATGAGCGTGGATATTATGAATTGCGCCGATGCGAGGCCCCTGTCGTGGCGATGCATTTGGGCTCCAGCGTCGATAAGAGGCCTAAAAATCCGATTAGCCAGCTCCCCCTCACGGGAATTACCCTCTTTCTCGCCGACACTGCTCCAGTTAGTGGTGACGAGCCGGACGTTTCCAAGCATCTCGTCGCCGCAGATCTCCCGGAAAACCCTGAGGTTCTTTTTGGCTGCGCCGCCTACTCGAGGATCGGAAATGCGATGTAGGTAGATGATGCCGCTGAGCCTCCGTCCTTCTCTGGGATTTTCGATCAGTGCATGTGTGGGCACGAACAGACTTTCAAGGGCTCACTTTGCCTGCAGGAAAGTCACTATTCGCTGGAGGATATCAGTATCGGTGATATCACTTCGGGAGTCGTCGAAGCCAGGCGTATCGATCAACGTTACAGACAAACCAGTTGTCTGATCAAGGTATACAGAAGTGCTGACGTCGGTCGTCTGGGACTCTAGGTCGTGGCCGACGCGAATGTTACTGTCCTTGGTAAGCAGATTGATGAACTATATGCAGTGGATGTAAGTCCGTTACTCTAAAAAATTAGAGTGACACTGACCGTTGATTTCCCTAGAAAACGAATAGCAACAAATTCTAGGTCATCCACTGATCAAGGTGAGCAAGAGTCATTTTCACCTGTTCCAGTCGGGCCCATAAGTCTAGAAGAAGTGAGCGATTTTCCATCACAGCATCTACTCAGGAGAGGGACACATACGCAATAAACACTTCGCGTCTTTGAGTGGTTGTATGTGTCTGCATTGTGCCAGAACTACTATCTCCGTTTCGCGTGCTGGTCATGCTATGGAGGAGCAAAGTGCTAGGATGCTCAGGTAGACGTGAAGACGATGGGGAATCTATTCCAAGGCACGCCTCGCAGCTGCCTCCACCCTCCTGTGCACGCTTCACACGAGGTCATTTCATGATAAGTACACGCTACAGCCTCGCATCTCCCGCAAGAACCTTTAATTAATTGATTAGGTTCGACGGCATCGTTCACGAAGACACCATCAATAGAATGATATCATATGATATGATAGGAGACGTAATTCCTCAGATATATTCTCCGAGAATAATTGTATTGGGTCACAGCGATGACACCGGCTTACTCTCACCTCCGAGAACTTCTGGACCCCTTTCTCAAGATATGTATCACTCTTCTGTGGTATCCGCCTCGTGTCCGTCCCGATTAAAAGTCGCGATGGGACCAGCGCCTATCGCAGATCCGTACTCTCCCCGGAGTTCGTCCCTGAGATTCAAATGCGGATATTTCCATGGAGTTTATGTCTGTGGCCACTGCTTATGACGCGTGCGGGGCGATGCGTCTAGAGCATGGCTGTGTATTTCACTCCTAAAAGTGATTATGTACCTACTTACAAATTGATGTCCACCGGCAGCGGCGCGAGTGTAAGATCAGTATCAAATCACTATGATAATGTGGTCTTTGTCGTACTGAGTCAGAAATGCAACAGTTTACAACAGCAGCGCTCACCGGACCAGCTCCCCATCTCGTTTTCTAAGCCAGAAGGGCTTAACTGGGGGCGGAACATCTCCGGACAGCCACTTCAAACGAAAGAATATTGTCACAGTGAATTGCAAGCCGTATAAGGGATACTCCACATGTCATCTCACAGCATAGCAGTGCGACATTTTTCCATTGTGACATATTGAATTGATTAGTATATGGCCCATTTACCAGTTGTGAGATGGCCTACATCGCCCGTGTTTGCCAGAAGGTTCGGTTGCCTGCCGCGTCACATTCGTGTAATCGACTTTGAAAATTTCGGGCTTCATGCCTCTGACAGCACTTGATTAGGTCTGTGATAGAAATGATTCTTTTCCGATAAAGGAAGCCAGCAGTATTCCTAGGCTTACTAGTACTGTATGAGTGCTGTATGCACTTGGATGTCAGAATAAATATTGACTGGGCAATTACTATGGAGAAAGTATCGACTTAAATTTTGTCCAATTCAATTTCCAATTTTTTTTGTTTATAAATATGGACAAATCTTCTGACTGTGTAGCACATATTTAAGGCATATGTGTGCTTAGACGAGCACCTTTGGGATGAAGCTAACTTAGCATTGATTGCATCATAGTCTACCTGGCCAATTAAGGTAATTTCGTTGTCGAATACGTTCAAGTAAGGTGTAATCGTAGATAACCTCCTATTATTTATCCCTAATTTTTGCATTCAGAAACGCTGCTCTCTATCTCTGATACTTAATGCTTAATTGAAATTTTTTTTTAAAAAATTTACGGCATGAATATCAACATTCCCGTTCATAGTCAAAGCTTGGAAACGATGAAGCTAGCGGCAGCGGGGGCATCCTGTCCAAAATAATTTTAAGCGATGTATAAAATGATGTAGTTAGGAATTCTTACGGCTCCATAGCTCAAGTGAGGGGGAAGAACGAGGTCGCCTCCAAGGCAGATGTCGTCCCCAGCGGCACAGAAAGTCTTCTCAACGGCATTGAGATTTCCGGGGAAAACTTTACCGTTATCCGGATCACCGAAGATGACGATCGCCTTGATTTTTTGCTGAATGTCGGAGGAGAGTTGAGCTGCAGACAGATGTACAAGCTGTCCTCCTTGACTGTGTTATTCAGAGGCGTCAGCTCAATTTTTTCTCGAACAATAAAGGACTCAGAAATGTACCTGTAGCCAGACACCACCATCTCGGTGTTCGGACAAGCACCAAGAGCTGAAGTTACGTCTTTGGCCATAGTTGCAGCACCTATAGGGTCACCCCCGACGAGGAATCCAGCAATGCTTGCGGCATAGTCGACGCCGACAAAGTTGAGGGTCTTCGGCCCAAGCGCAGAAATTAGAGCTGCTTCCAGGGGTGGGCCCACGATGGTGCCAATGGGCGGAAGCTCTGTGGTTCCACGCGCGAATATGACTGTGACGTCTGCGCAAGGTGCGCGAAGAAGTGGCGCGGCAGCCGCAAGAGCTACAAATGCAAGCGATAATATTCTGTTGAACATTGTGAGCGCCGAAGGTGCTAAGTACCGGATACTGACTTTGTAAAGTTGGATTACACCCTTATATACATCTGCATCGGCCCTTCAGATTGGTACAGTTCACTCAGGAAAACCGGTGTAGAAAATCAGCTGCAAATCTTTAGTAGGCCAGTGTGAATTTAAAGCGGATATCACACTTTTATTTCCCCGGAATACAAGCGATACTGACAATTTAATTTAAAAGGGATGACGACTATTAAAAATAACTGGCCAATAGATCTGGTGTGTTTGGATAATTAGTGTGATTGAACCTCCGCAATATACTCAGAATTCGACGAACAATCGACGTACGAGAGCCATCAAATTCAAGTACTGTAGCTCTGGTTTACCAGCAGCAACTAACAAATAATCTTACTGACACTCCAGAATGCATGTAAACGACGTCTCACGAGCCTTCAGCGCTTCAGCTGCGGGCTCCGCATCATGGGACCTATTTTGGGTCACATGTGGGTCTATGGTGCGTTCGGATGCAATCGTGCACGAATATCCGAGGAGAAGAACTTTCACAAATGCTGCGCAGAACAAGTTTATGACGTCAACCTCGGATACAAATTACAAGTGCAGCTCTGCAAGTGATTCCTGCAGTACTTTTATCGAAAAAGATAATATGTTCAAAGTATAAAATTAGTCCTGCGTTCTAATAATATTTCATTCGTGTTTCATCTGGTGGATGTTAGTAAGTACTTAAGGGAACGCAATTGCTAATGGTACTTATTCTTAGCTCTTCATTTAAATCACGAACAAGAAAGGAAAACAATTCCCCAAAAGAAATATAACTTTTCAAGTAGTAGTAAGTATGCCGGACATCAAAATATCAGCCCAGCGAGTAAGCTTAGTCTCTGTACTATAATTTCCTCTAATACCAAGATTCACCTTTTCGCTATTCTACTGGCTGACTAACATTGAGACTGGTCAAGACAATTGTATTATCGGTTAGTATGCAAGTAAGAGACCAAAGACATGCAATAACTTAGTGAGGGTGGCGCTCCAGGCCGTGCCGCGTTGATAACTCAGATGATCATGATATTTGCGTCGCGTGCTGCCCAATTTGACACCCTTGGCGACCTATAATTTTACAAATTAGCATCGTCATAACCATATCCACACCAGGTTTTGAAATAAAATGAGTGTGTAACAAGAACGAGGACCAGAAATTTAACTGAATTTGTGTAATATTACAGTGACTAAATGGATTATCATTTGCCAACCGAAATAATCTTTGAAGAGTATTGAAGCTGCAGAGGACCATCATACGCTGGCTTCCCAATTCTGATATTTATTTTTGCCCCGAGAACGGCTGCCGAGCGGGTTAAGTCTGCAGATCATCCGGCAGGGTTCGCCAATCATTTGGGCAGGCCTCTCGATTCTCGAAGCAACTGTGGAGCCCAACTTCTCGGGAAAAGAGAGCGTCTGAACTTTGGAGATTATACAATGGACAGAGCCCGCAGAAAGCTATTTATACGCTGCAGCTTGTACTTATAAACAGTGGTTCAATGAAAGCGGCACTGGCGGCACTACGGCCCATTCGTCCGGCCAGTAATATCCTACTATTAATAGATCAGAAAAACTAGTGTCGGATGATTTATACACTTCTTGGCCCTTACGGACATGGCCTCGCGTAACAATTTCGAGAACCCCTATGTGCAGAAAAGGTTCAACCTACGCTGCTGGCGCACTACTTGCTCCTCATTTACCCTCATAGTCATCACTTACCACCACTAGACCGTACAGTCTACACTTCTTTTCTTCTCTTCAAGTTCGACCTCGGGCTTTCTTTGCTTTGACCGTATCCTCACACTTGTCCAGCTCTATTACACTCGTTTAACCACCACACTCTTTCTCGCACCATGGGCCCAGGATTCCCTCAGAGTTCTGCGTCCGCAACTAGTTTCCTGCTGGACAATGACGATACGCACTCCATCTCTAGTCGCTCGTCTCAGCCGGTATGTTAACGTGTTGTATATAGCCCACTAGCTGACCAGAAATTTTACCAGAATTCGGTTGCCGTCAAAGTCAGTCCCAGCAAATGCTTTCCTGGATTCCTAGCAATCCGTGCTGACGCTCATTCGGGTAGTATTCACTGTCCCCCTCTCCTCAGTCATGGGGGATGCCTTTGGACATCCACAGCCGTGAACCAGACGACTACCTGCACACACCGGACCCCATACGCGACAGGAAATTCGACAAGGGAGGCAGTATCATGACGTCGCGTGGCATTGCGAACTTGGGATGTTTGTTCATTCTTGCGGCAGGGATGACGATGCTCTTGTGAGTGTGTACCTGTTTTGTTCTTAAAATGTAGCGTTAATTACTATATGTAGTGCTGGTAAGTCTGAACCGCTTAATTACCTGGGTCAGGCTTGAGGCTTTGTGTGTTCAGGATACCCTATTCTATCCCATTTCATGAAGAAAACTCAGACTACACAAGGCGGCTTCAATTTAGGAGGAGCAAACGCGACCGGTCAGGTACCAAGCTTTGCGACCAACTTCCAGCCCATTGATTTGGAAACGCCGACTTCGGCATACACGAAAACCTCTTATACCACCAACGAGGATTACGTCCTCGTATTTTCGGACGAGTTCAATACAGACGGGCGAACTTTTTATCCTGGCGACGATCCATTCTGGGAATCTGTCGACCTTCACTACTGGGGAACGGTGAGCTTAGCTTTTAAATCTATCTAATTTTTATTTTTGAACTTCACCCACTTTGATAGAACGATCTGGAGTGGTACGATGCCAGTCAACGTAACTTTTTATATCAACCAACGTGTTTAATCTCTGACACACATTTCAGCTACGACTCAAGGCGGCGCGCTTCGTCTGACCATCGAAGAAGCGGATCCTATCAATAACCATAATTTATCTTACAAGTCTGGCATGGTAAGCACAGATTAAATATAATGCTCCGAGCGGTCTATCAATAATCTAACATTTGATAATTGTTTAGATTCAATCTTGGTATGTGGCTTTTGGAGATCCAATGTTCCTGTTTCTGAAATCAATTTGGTTCATTTATCATGGCAGGAACAAGTTTTGCTTTACTGGTGGTATTGTTGAAGGTGTGCCTCTGCCGTCGTAGCAAATTTTACGTGTTACTGATTTGCACACATACACAGCGGCTGTGACTCTTCCGGGATCCAATACTGTTAGGTATGACTTATTGGATGTTGCGTCTCTCTCTTAACTAACCGTCCACCGATAAAGCGGTCTCTGGCCTGCCCTGTAAGTTCTTTCTGCCAAAATGTATGACATTGACTTAATGAGGAAACAGTTGGGCCATGGGAAACTTAGGTACGTCTTTAAGAACTTATATTCGATGTTTCTATCCTCAACAGCGTCATACAGGTCGCGCTGGCTTCGGAGGCTCTCTGGACGGCATGGTATGTTCAACCTCCTAGGTAGCTCTAAATTTAGAATCGCTTCGAATCTATTTATAGTGGCCTTATTCTTACGACTCTTGCGATGTCGGCACACTCCCGAATCAAACATACCCAGGCACATCGACGCCAATAGATGCAACGATAAACGGCGATCCATCGAATGGAGGTATTTTGGTGAGTCTACCCTTTTTCATTGAGGCTACAGAAGGTGTGCTTACGCTATACTTCAATGCAGTCGTATCTTCCCGGGCAGCGTTTGTGTATGTCAGTCATTCATCAGTTCGATAGATGTCCTAATTTTGCGCTCATACAGCGGCGTGTACGTGCCCTGGGGAATCGCATCCGGGCCCGATGCGAAAGGATGGAAGCTATGTTGGAAGGTCGGCACCGGAAATTGATGTGTTCGAAGCTCTCGTTTCGCCGGGGGGTGGACAAGTAAAGGGTTTGCTCTTATACATGGTATTAAATGATGACTTATCTCTACAAGGTTTCTATGTCTGCACAGTGGGCCCCATATAACGTTCGTACATGCACCCTCCAAAATCTGTTTTATCTTGCTCTGATCCGATGTTTTTTTATAGGCCCAGTATTCGTGGAAGAACACCACTGATAATTTGCAAATATACAATACATCACGTACGTTCCTCAATGGGTATGTGGGAGGTCAGTTAACTTCCAGATCGCATGTTATCTTGTCGATTGAGTTTTATTTTGTGATCAACACCTCTAGGTGTCTTCCAACAAACCACCAGTGGTCTTAGCTTCACAAACCCGGACTGTTACGAGCTTGGTAGCAGCTGCTTCACTATCTACGGGTTTGAGTACGTGCCTGGGTAAGAAATTTGGTTATTGTTATGAGTTTACGCTGACTCTCGTAGTTTCGATGACGGGTATATCACCTGGATCAACGACGGAGTGCCCGCATGGACGATTCACGGCGATGGTATGAGTGCTGATAACCGGACGGAAATTAGTGCCCGAGCCGTTTCGAACGAGCCTATGGTGCGTTTCTATGCGTCGAGAGGAGGAATAATACCCTGACATCTGCACTTAGTACTTGATTGCCAACCTTGGCTTCTCAAAGAATTTTGCCGCAATCGACCTCGCGCAGCTGACGTTTCCGTATACAATGAGCATCGACTACATTCGCGTGTATCAGCCTAAAAATTCAATTAACATAGGTTGCGATCCCACCAACTTCCCTACGGCTGATTACATAGACACGTCAGTGCATCTCATTTTCTTGCGACCTAGGCTTACAACTCAACCTTTTTATAGCTACAAAGTGGTATACACCAATCCTAATATAACTACATGGGAGCAAGCGGGTCAGTCATGGCCGAAGAATAAACTTAAAAACGGGGGTTCCTGTTAGAAATCCGAGTCGTCCTTGCCAAGTTACCTCATTATATGCATCCTTCTGCTCCATCGACCTTCTCACCGCCGCACGCATCAATATACATAATCTACTGCGCAGACTCACTGCCAGGTCCAAATTGCGCCTTTGATTCCTGGCATGTGCAGTATTGATCATGAGTACATACATAGAAATCACGTTTCGCTTTCAACTTTACATTATGCATCTAATTATAGATTTTACCCATAAAATGACGAAAACTTGATCTGGATAGCCTCCGGGTGGCCGGCGAGTATAAATAAGACCCAGGCGGCCTTTCCAGCCCTCTTTCAAGCAAGTCGCAGTCGCTCTACCACAATGCGTGTCAACATTCAAGCTTTCTTCATCCTGTTCGTTGCAGCTGCAGGCGCCGTGGCTCAGAACACCACTTCGACCTCTTCCACCGTAACGCGTGTTACGCCCAGTGGTATCCCCAAGTATGCAACGTGCTTCATCCCTTCATGTTCATCTTTCTGACCTATGTTGTTGAAGAACTGCTACTTCCACCACGACAACGGATGGCACTGCTAGTACTACGGTGACATCTACGACCACCGACAACTCCACGTCCACTGCTACGAGCACAGAGTCCACCACGACAACCAATTCGACTGACACGAGTTCATCGACGTCAACGGCTTCGTCCAATGATACCAGTACGACAACAACCACTAGCAGCTCGAGTATTACCGCAGCTCCTACCACTACTGGAACCACCCCCGCACCTACGCCGACGACATTCCTAAGCGGTGGCATGTCTCTCGGCGTCGCTGGTAGTGGGCTCCTTGGAGCTGTCATGCTCCCGCTGCTGCTTCACCTCTGAGTGTGATCTTGTCGGGGTTTGAGCGCCCCCCCGCTTAATGAAAACTGGCTATTATGGTTTACTACACGTAAATCATTGGCCGACTTCCCTGCACAATACGGACATTTCTTTCGTGGAGCGGAGGTGGGGATTGGTGCGCATGACTGAGAATTTGATTGTTTTGCATGGACTACAGAGACGTTTTGCGAGATTGTGGACTCTTGTTAGGTAGTATAGTTTGATGTATAAGTAGTTCGGATAGTGCCTGTACATGGAGCTGGAGATGAACTGTAGTTTCATTTGTCAGTATGTGGTTCGATTTTTGGTTGCATGGCGGAAACGGTGAGGTGGAGCACTATCCTCAATTTAAAGATTGGGAGGATCTTCCCGTAGTGTTTGATAAAGCTGAAACCCGAAGTTTCCAACAGTCGGCCGTTTGTTGAGCTGTCCCAGACTTTATCGTACGCAGATGGATATTGATATGGATATGGTCCCAATGTAATGCAGTGTGATTCAAGTTGATAATATGCATTCATGCATAGGTCGAACAATGACATCGTAAGGAATGGTAGATGAAGGTCGTGAAATCACCTTCGACTAGACTGCCACGACAACAAAAATCTACTACCACCTCCAATTGCTCTGCACGTAGAGACGCCACAGAAATTCAGCCTAGTGAAGAGATCGTCAGCATGCGTTGTCTGAAAGAAAAATCAGGGCAAAGGTCAGCAATTGACATAAATGGTCATCATACGAAGGTTTTTTAAAACCGACGTGAGAGTCTAATTAAAATAGAACATCATGTACTAGAAGACTGGACAGGCAAGCTTACCTTGAGTAGTTCTAAGCCCGAAAGATGTTTGCAGAAAAAAAGGGAAGAGGAGGAGTTCCACGAAGGCGTCTCTCGCGTGGGGACTGGCAGGAAGCGCTACAAAAAATTCTTATAAATAACGAAACTAGAATTTTAATCTCCGATTAAAGATAACAAGAACCTGTGACATCGCGCCGTGACGCGCCTCTCTTTCATTTAAGCACAACGTAACGACTCGCACACCATTTTATCTTTCTGTAATCCATCCTCCCCACTCAAAGCATGAGTATCGACGCGCCGAAAAAGATTTTTAGTCTGCTGGACGCGTTAGACCAGACATTTAACGAGGACCAGTCCCCTTCTCCTGAACCGCAACCATCGAATAACGCGCAGGCGCCGAATCTGAAGGACTATTTTGAAGTCCAACCGCGCTCGTCAAAGAAGGTCAGGAACCTTGAAGCGTTGAGGGCATCTCAAAGAAGTCAGGCTATGGGACATTCGCCTGCAGGTGCGTGGTCTTATGAAAAATTCCTTGGGATGCCGCGATGCTCATTTTGCTGCCAGAGCACGCAGCAGAGTTCCTTGCCAGTACCTTAGCATCGGGATCGAAGCTGCCGGCTGTCCCTTTTAACCTGAACTATGATCAAGAGTCTCCCATTCGTCAAATTGATGTCGGAGGTCCTGACCAGGAGCAACGGTATGTCCTCGGATCTAAGGCGGATTATGGTTATCTGACTCTCTTAATCAAGGCTGGCCAATTTCGTCACGAAGTCTATCGAAAATACTGCTAGTAACTTGACTGTCAAACAGGCTATGGAGAAGCTGGGCCTGAAAAAGTATGTGAACTTTTCTATCTGCCGTATCCCCCTCTCCATTCAACCGTCTGTAGCAATCGCGACCTTTTACCCGGCTTGGAAGTTCGTTTGCTCAACCATCAGGCCATTGGTGTGGCGTGGATGCTAGAGAAAGAGCGAGGCTCGGATAGAGGAGGAATCCTTGCGTAAGCACCTCCACGACCACCCATCGAAGCAATAATTTTTACAACATCTCAGAGACGACATGGGACTAGGTATACAGTTTCTTTGTTACTCGTACCAGAGCTGATTGACATGATCAGGCAAAACCGTTCAAATGATCGCCACGATGGCTGTAAATATGCCGGCTCACGATGATGAATGTCGCACTACTCTCATTGTTGTTCCCGCCGCTCTTCTTCAACAGGTCGGTTTTCTGCTCCTGCTTACAATATTCAAATATCGACGCCAACCTTGACAGTGGAAAGACGAAATCGATTCGAAGACCAATGGTTTGTTCGATGTTCATATCCACCACGGAAGGGACAAGCTTAAAGTCGGCCGTTTCCATTATTTCAGCTAGTAGTGGGAAGCTGACAGAACTTTTCAGAAACTTTCACAACTCAAGTCAAAGGATGTACGTTCGCATTCGTTGCAGTCACTTTAATAACCTATATATTAATGTTGCTCCCCACTAGGTTGTGATTGTTTCGTATCAGACATTATGCCAAGACTTCAATGTACCCAAAGGCACGGACCCAGATGATGAGGCTGAGTGGATTGAGGAACACGGGTAAGGTCCCGTTCTCCACTTGTCCGCCCACGCATCTCACTATAATTCACTATCACAGCGGCATTCTGTCCAAAGCCAAATTTTACCGAGTTATTGCAGATGAAGCACAGTTCATCCGTAACCGGTATGTTCAAGGGTTCTCAGGTTCCGAGTCTTGTTTTTGTTTATATATTTCTTCAGCTCTACTCGCTCCAGCATCAGCTTGGCTAGTATCAAGTCTAAGCTCCGTTGGATGCTGACGGGGACGCCTGTTACAAACACTCTGTACGTCTTATATTCATTCTAAGTCGAGTAGTTGCGCTAATCCATCGCAGGGCCGATATTTATGGCCTGCTGCGCTTTGGTCGTTTCCGTCCATGGAATGACTGGGCCGATTTCAATGATCATGTGGTCAGTGTTAACGAATTAATGGCTCCTGCCTCACTGAGAATTTTCATTTACAGGCGAAAGTTCAATATGAAGATGCTCCGTTGGCCGGTTCCCGTGCTCAAGCAATTTTGAAGCCAATACTACTTAGGCGCACTAAAGATGCGAAATTGGAAGGCAAACCTCTTCTGGAATTGCCGCCTAAACATATTAAGATTGTGCGCTTGAAATTTTCTGAGGAGGAACGACAGGTAATGTTGTATCCTTCATGTGTTCGTAGAACAACCTGTCCAGCCAGATGACCGTTTATCGTTTAGGTGTATGATGTGTTTGAAAAACGAACGATGATCCAATTGAATAGATTCATTCGAAACGGGACACTCATTAAAAAGTACGCCTCAATACTCTGACTAGTTACAACTATCTCTGATCCTCAAATGGGTGAATTAGTCACACATTCGTTTTGGTGCGCAGGATAATCTAGTTGAACTTTCTCATCTTGGCATTAACATATCTTCCAGGTCATGATTCTGCGGTTGCGGCAAGTATGCTGTCACCCATATCTCATCTTGGTAAGATCTCGTTATGAAGGCGGAACCAAAACCGTAAATCTCATATGTACATCGATTGCAGTCCCAGGCCGAAGAATTTGAAGACCCGACGATGGTCATGGGCACCAATCTGGACAAGGAGATCAGCCGCGCCAAGAAAATCATGGGTGTACCGTGGGTGACGGAGGTTCGAGGCATCACTTCTACCGTATTTCTTCAGGAATTAATTTTTTTTCAAATTACATCCTATCAGATGAAAAACAAGTACGTCTGGGCCAATTTCTTCTTGTCTTGATGCTGATATGTTTCCAGGTTTTTGGTGCGAAAGGCTACGATGGAGATGATAGATTTTGAAGATGAAAGTGACGAATCGGCGGCTACATGTCCCCACTGTAATGATTGTAAGAGAAAACAATTCGGCCTACATCAATATGGGGTACTTATCTACGCCTAGTATTCGTCAACGATAGTGGCCGTCTTTTACCTTGCGGGCATGAGGTTTGCTTCGGTACGCAACTCAAAACGTTGCGGAATAGACTGCCTCAAATTTTTGCATTGTAGATTGTACCCTGGAAATCAGCAACGCCCCTATTGCTCATGATGGCATTTTGTGTGTATTCTGACACCTTCGGGTCAGCGATATCCTGACAACTCTGCAGCGGTTATGGATCCGAGAAGGAGAATCTGGCCGCCGAGAAGGAGTACGAGGCTGCCAGCGCCAAGGGACACAGACCATGTAAGTGGATATTCCATGTACTATTATTACTTGTGATGGCTTACCGTATCTCAGGCCCGACTTGCAAGAAAATGACAGATCTGAAAGACAAGACATTCAAAGCATCTGCATTTGAACCTACTGAGGAAGAAGTCGAGGCATATATCCGCTCGAAGCGTCGTGAAAAGCATAATCGGCATGTAAAAAAACAAAGCCGGTCGCCATCTCCAATTTCGCTGTCAGATTCGTTGGAGACCGACTCAGACGATGACCTACCAGAGGTTGCAGATATGTTCACGAGCAAGCCCAAGCCCAAGAAAGGCAAACAGAAAGCCGTGCAGGATGACGATAGCGACGTAAGTTAGCTAGTACGATCCCCTGTATTGAAAACATAATTGACAGATTGTTTTTCCTATAGGTCGAGATGCTTGATGTGACGAAGAAAGGAGCGACAAAAAAGACATCAAAGCGGAAAATCATCCACGACGACGATGATTCGGATATCGAAGTGATTGGGAGCAGCCGCCGCGTTTCTGGCGGGAAACGCCAACGAGGAAGTTCACCTGCGTCTGATGAAGGCCATAAGAAAGGCAAAGGCCGTGAAGTAGACAATGGGCCCTCAGAGGCAACACTTTCGACATGGAAGAAGGGCGACGACGATATGGAGCCGAGCACCAAGATGCTTGCGCTGATTAAATTTCTGAAGGAGTGGGACGGGACTGGTGATAAGACCATCTGCTATTCTCAATGTATGTGCTTTATCCTTTCCTTCCTTTCCGCTCTTAATTGCGATCCTCACCGTGATATCATATAAAGGGACTTCAATGCTCGACCTTCTTGAAACACTTCTTTCTCGCTATGGTATCCGATCCTTGCGCTTCGATGGAAAGATGGACAAGACAGCTAGAGATGCTACCCTTGCACAGTTCAAGCAATCAGGGGGACCCAAGATTATCTTGATCAGGTAGGAGTAATCAGTCGTTCAACCTGAAATGACATTTACAAGACTTTCCGTAGTACTAAATGTGGCAGTGTTGGGTACGTTTCATACTGACAGTAGCTCCAGAATCTCGTTCATATTTCTTTCGCAGCCTGAATCTAGTATCTGCGAATCGGATCGTTAAGTAAGTGCTCATTTTTCCTCCTTATTGTCTGTCAATTTACGGACCATTCGAAGCATGGATCTATCGTGGAATTACGCTGCGGAAGCGCAAGCTTATGATCGGTAAGCTATGGTTCAGACATAAACATACCCTTACTGATCTCTAATCGCCTGCCGTAGATGCCATCGCATCGGACAAGAGAAGGAAGTGTACGTGAAGCGTCTCGTGGTCGAAGATACCATCGAGGATCGGTACGGCTCTGCTCAAATGGATGCATACCAGTTTTAATTGTCTATTTAGTATGCTTCGGCTGCAAGAAGTGAAGACTGGTACGTGTCCGAAGAGGACATCGCTGTTGGCGATCTTCATGCTCATTTAATGCTTTAGGATTGGCTGAGGCTGCCCTCGGCGAAGGAACAGGCGCTAAACTTCACAAATTAAGCGTCAAAGATATCAAATACGTGAGTCGCACACGTCACCATCCTAAGAACGTGCAACTTAACATTGCAATACGCCTTGTAGCTATTCGGAATAAATAAGGACCCCAACGAACGCGATCCATAAGCGCCTCAATCTCAACTTATCGACATCGGCCAAATGCCAAGTCTCAACGATTTCATCAGACTACGTTAAGCTACTCTACGGAAACGATACCTTGTTCTAAATTTATGTTCTGCACGATGCATATAGTATACTCTATTCCACCCACCAAATCGCTCCATTATCCGTAGTTGTACTTTTACGTTCCATGCTTCCGATATATATTTCAAGTTTATTTCGCTCGAGAACGCCAATATCTCTCATGCACAGCCACTAGTCCATGATAATCACTCCGTGAATAGTAATGTAATGCCCATATTTAGCCAAAACATAAATGAGTGCTGTTTCAGCGCGCCAGAAACTCGAATATTACATTGGTTTTGAATAATTGGTGCCCGGAATGACAATTGAAATAGACTAGTTCCACAGATCCGTGACTATACATTTTTGACCGGAATCGTGACTACGGAATCGTCACGAAAAGCATTGCAATGATAAATATCAACTGAAGTTGTTCAATTTGGTAAATTTACAGGCTATATAAACTCGTACAGACAACGATAACGACACCACGACTGCAGATCCTGGGCACAAAGCAACCGATCAGCTACATAAATATGGGAGATACATGCTCCGAAAGCAGATGTTGGACATGGGCGACACTTTCTTTTTGGAGTTGCGTAGAGGCAGACCAATTACTTGCGGTCGTGGTCGCGGTCTCCATTGTCATCACCCCCATGGCGGCGACGGTCGTGGTCTCGGTCACCGTTGTCGTCGCCCCCGTGGCGGCGGCGGTCGTGGTCGCGGTCCCCATCGTCATCCCCTCCGTGGCGGCGGCGGTCGTGGTCCCGATCACCGTCATCGTCCCCTCCATGGCGGCGGCGGTCGTGGTCAGGGTCAGAGCCGCCATCGTCACCGCCGTGGCGGCGACGGTCATGGTCTCTGTCACCGTCACGATCGCCATCGTCGTCCCCTCCGTGGCGGCGTCGGTCGTGGTCGCGGTCACCGTCGCGGTCGCCATTGTCGTCACCACCATGGCGGCGGCGGTCATGGTCTCGGTCCCCGTTGTCGTCTCCACCGTGGCGGCGAGCCGCGAGTGCACTTCGCCGGTCGTGATCGCGGTCACCGCCATCGTCCCCTCCATGTCGGCGGCGGTCGTGATCGCGGTCCCCATCGCGGTCCCCATTGTCGTCGCCTCCATGGCGGCGGCGGTCATGGTCGCGATCACCGTCGCGGTCGCCACCATCGTCACCTCCATGGCGGCGAGCAGCGAGCTGCCCAATTTCTTTGGCCACGAAAGGCTCGCGGGCTACCAAAGCGCCGGCTTCCTGAGGGACGACCTTGTATCTGGGTTAGCACGCGTGGTAAGCACGGTAAGAAATAGTATCTTACAGGAACGGCATTGGAAGCAGAAAGAACAGCCGCGAAGATGAACGCGAGGAAAGTCTTGTTGAAAAGCATTGTGGGCAGGATGTTTAGTCTGTTTGTTTGTTCAACCAGAGGCGAGAAGATTTATGTATGCAGGAGAAATGCAGTCGAGTTGTGAACTGGAGATTGTAGCCCAAGACAAAGTCGATTTTATAGGCCTTCGAGGCGGCTCTGGTATTCTTAGATGTAACCTCCAGCCCAGTGCGCCGTCGCAGAAATAGCGAGAGCCTTGGCATCATCGCTTCAGCATTCTACGCCAGCTTGACTGTGAGTGAAAATCGAAATAGGTCCCCAAGAACCGAGACAACTCACCTGTCGAACGCCCTAGTAAGTCGTCATCCTGGTGGTCGATTAAGCGTGTGGTCTGGGATCCATGCCGCGTGCTTCCAAGCTCTATGCGAATATTTTAGCCGGAGATGTAGGCTTGTCAGTTGAAATGCATCTGCCGTAAAAGCATTAAAAATGAGTGAAAAAACAAGGAGCAAAGATATTGTTTACAGATAAAATGCGCCAGTTAGCCGTCCGGTACACACACATGGCGCAAGTATCCGTGCATAACATGTTCCGACACACCAACGGAATATCCAGGATTTCGTGTGCCATCCTTGACAATAGCATGATGCTGAGAGGACCAAGAGAACTGCGGAGCTGCGGTTTGGGAATAACCGTCTTTTGAAGGAGTCGGCGAGGCCAATTGCTTCCCATGGTAGTCCGATTCAGAGTTGGCCGCATATAAGGGACAGCAGCTAAACGAGGTCGGAGATAAATTTAGACAGTCAAACAAAATAACAGCGCCCAAAACGTTCCTAGCGTTATTTCCGTTGGTGACCCCAGAGAGATAGAAAATTCTGTATAAAACCAAAGAGCCAATGCTACTGCAGAAAATATCTCAGAGAACCCTTTGCGAGAAAGCGTGAGCACATAGAGTTAAACAGCGAACACTTTGACGACTTCGTCGGCGTCTGTCAGCGTCCTAGATTTTTCACACCCTGGCGCAGCAAAGACAAACGTTGGAGTGGCCTAATTTGCGGCACGTCAAAGTATTTTAGGAGGCCAAGAGATCACGATGCAGTTCCTCGACGTCGGAGAGAGATTTGCAAGCGGTTTTGTAACACGCGAAACGGGGCAGAAACCATAATTTTGAACTGGTGACTATCCGTTGGACGAAATATCGCCTTACCCGGCAACATCATCCCTTGGTGGCTGCAATGTCCATCATTAAGGAAGAGATATGCCCCATTCTGGGCGTTTTCCGGACGGCAAGCAGGTCCGGTGGGCGGGTCGAAGTGTGCATGGCTACAGCCTCCTTAGATCATGTTGGGAAGAGTCATGAGAGCGGTGACCTGAGACGATTTGCCATGAATGTTGCATAGCATGAAGATATGACAAGCAGGACAATGAGGGACGTCTAGAAGGTGGTTATGAGCATGGTCGATGTTGTATGCAACGACGAAGTTGCGACAAAGAGCAAAATTCGTCGGTCCATAGGCACGCTGGTAGTATATTCCCACGCTGAAGTTACTTCAAACAACCTTCCTCGAGCCAAGTCAAAGCCAAGTCAATTCCCGCCGATTTACCCATGAATGGTTATTTGCGTACAACCTATACATATACATAGAACTTGGGCATCTCACCCTCTGAACTGTCCAATCGTCAAAAGATATGTCTCACACGTACACGAAGAATCGACGCACGTTCATTATAAACCTCACACGAGATGTTGGTCCATTTCGTCGCTTGACAAAGGCACTGGAGTGCACTTCGCTTCGATGCAAAATATTCGCAGACGCCTGCTTTTAGCTGAAGTAGGGTGCTATCATATACCGAGTGAAACCGACTCTTGGTTTGGCCAATACCATGTCACATGTGCTTACTGACTAGAAAACAGCCACGAACGACCTGTATATCCACGGTGCACTGATTCTATTTGAAGGTGTAAGTACGCTCAATCGGAGAGAGGCGTTTTGTACTCCGGGACACCCTCGACCGTGGCGCCCGAAAGGATGGGGCAAGAGATCGACGGATTGACACCAGCTAATGAGACTCCTAAAATAATACGCAGAGGATGCAACAGCTGACTTGAAAGGGAGAGATAAGTTGACCCTGTTGAAAATGAGATTAATATCCCATCTCATCGATATTTTCATGGTCTTATACAGGACGCGGATAAGGTGAAGATGATGGGTATGAAGATTAAGGCTCAAAAGGCTACAAGTGTACTTGATGATACTGACAGAACGATGCGATGAGCGAAAATCTCGTCGAATTTGATATGGCTTACATGTAGACTCTAGTCTGATTCACGGCCTCCTATAATTTTGATGATATTTTCGTAAATTGTAAAGACAATTCCACCACTCAGCTATTTCTTGGATGAGATATATGTACAGTGAGGTTATGGAATTAGATGCGCACCACTAATCGTGTAAGCCTAGGTGTTGTCCCGGTCCAGAACCGCCTAATGCCTTCCTCCGTGAAAATTCTATAGGCGCAGTGGAATGAATTCCGGTATTGCACACGAGCATCCAGTGCTTGCATTCGAGTCTTAATCACACTGGGCACAATCTAGAGTTGGTATAGTTCGAAGCAGAAGCATGAATTAGACTTACTCTAGGGGCATGGTGGTGTAAACTGTCACCAGGCCTGCGATACCTCCGATACCAAATGTTATGGCGCTAGGTAGCGGTTGGCCAGGGCGAGCTGTTCCCTGCACAAATTGCTTAAGGGTGGAATATGTGGTAAAACGAACAGCTGAGTTGGCCCCTTGACGCATCATCTGTGCATTTTGAGTCAGATTTAGCCAAGCAGAGATGGAAAAGTTTGATCTTACGACGGGAAACAATCCTCGATATATACCCGAAATTCCTTCTTGCTTGACGATGGACATTGTACCGTGGACGAGACCTCGGTATTGTGGTTTGGGTTGCTTAGCGTCGTCAATGAGCTTTGTCCTGAAAGCAATGAGATTTTAAAGCTGATGATTCGAAGATGATAGGGCGCACTTGATTGTCTCTGACGGTGTGACGGCAAAAATGGCTTCCATCATTCCAGCCCCAAGGCCAGCTGAATTTTGAATTAGCGCTGATCACACGATCATGGTGACAAAGGAAAGGAGAGTACCCAGCAGGCTCCTTGGTGCGCTGACTTTGCCCTAAGATACATTTCGAAAGAGCGTAAGGTAAAAATGGCATGAAAGCGAGTAGAAGGAAGGCGTACCTCTGCATCTGCTAGCCGGCTCTTGAAGTGATCATAGCTCACAAAGCGCACGCCAGCTTTCAAGGAATTCCCAACGACAAGTGCTGAACATCCGGAGTACAAGCCTTTGACTCCTTTGGTTTTCAGTGTGTCCTTGATGATCTTGATTGGGCCTTCTCGCTGAACATTCAATGAGTGGATATCACAGAGACTGGCACGAGCAAGGCTGTACCTTGCCTCCAAACTGCGAGCGCGTCTTCACGAATTCGGTGGGATATGTCACGAATCTAAGATGCTACAATCCTTAACACGAACCAAGGAATTTGGATGCGACTGCAGGCTTACGCTTCAACCGCGCCTGCCGTCGCCCCAGCGAACCTAGCCCGGGTCAGATTGAACGAGAATACTTGGAAAACGTGTAACATACAACGAATGCATAGGTTTCTCCTTCTTGAAAGCGGCCATTTTGAGGGCAAGGTGACTGTGGCGGACAAGGAAGATTGACAAGCGGAACTCGACAATTTTTGGTTCGGAGATCATCGGACT
Organism: Hypholoma fasciculare; assembly: GCA_016801325.1. NCBI lineage: Eukaryota > Fungi > Basidiomycota > Agaricomycetes > Agaricales > Strophariaceae > Hypholoma > Hypholoma fasciculare. Next base: position 27,213 of record JAEKIV010000051.1, read on the forward strand.
TGATTTTAGTGGCACGCCCTGCAAAGTGCTCACGCTACTACCTAAAGCTATCTCAAGCTCAAGCTTCATTGCATCTTCGTATGAGCTTCCATCTCTATGGGCAACATCATTCTGCTCAGGGACCCATCTGAATCGACGCCTGACCGCTACGAAGCCGCTTTCCTTGACGCAGGCTTCCACCCTGTATCGGTACCCGTCTTGGACACAGTACACACAAACATATCGGACTTGGCTGCTATCGTTCGACGCGGCCCAGAAGCCCAGGCCCTAGCTGCCGTGCTTATCACGAGTAAACGGTCGTGCGAAGCGTGGAGGAAGGCCTTGCAGCTGCTGCAGGACGATGGCAAGGGTGCATCGGATGTAGGTTGGTGATACCGCACATCGTCCTCCACGCACAAGCCTGAGCTCGGGCGCACTAGCAAGCTGGGAGTCCGTCCCCTTTTATGTGGTTGGGAAGGCCACTTCTGCAGCCCTCCAAGAGACATTTGCCGCCTTTGCACATCTTGGAGTCGGGTCGCCAGATATCAGTGGCGAGTCTACTGGCAACGCTGCAAGCCTTGCCCCGTTGATTCTGGATGACATCAAAGAACGGCCGGCAAGACTTTTGTATCTCACTGGCGATAAGAACCGAGATACCCTTCCCCGCTTGCTGGAAGAAGGAGGAATGTCGCTCCAGTCTTTGCAAGTGTACGAAACATGTGGATCGCCTTCTTTCCCAGAGGCTTTGTCTGTAGCTATCTCTTCGGCTCCAGGTGTGTTATCTAGCTACATCGCTTCCTCTGGTATCTTTTAACGATGCCTGCAGAAAGTAAACATTGGTGGATAGTTTATTTTGCTCCGTCTGCAGCAGCCTACGTCACTCCCACACTCCGTAAACACTTCCAGCTTGAAGAAACGGCGCAGTCTCACTCCGAATCACCGTCTACGTTAGTTCAAGCAAGGGTTGCGGCCATTGGACCGACTACAGACACTTTTCTGCGCAACGACCTACATATTCGTGTACATGCCATTCCCCAGAAACCAACGCCAGAAGAAATCGTCTCTGCTATCATAAATGCCAATGCAAATTGATAAACTCTAATGTTACGGAATGTGAGATATCCTCGCGAGACGAATTGCCAGTGCGCGCAACTGGGCGCCCAATAGAAAAAAAAAGTGTGAAAACGATTGTTGAATAGACCAAGAGGCTGGGGGCCAACGGTCCGGCACAGGCCAATTAAGGGAGGCACTCTGCTTTGCACAGCCTCGCTTCGCGAATCCTGACTTTTGACTCTTACTTACTAGTAGCTTGACAAGCCGCCTCCAGAACGCCCCCAGAAAAGCTCAGGCTTACCTCTGAATTAAGTATGCCGCAACAAGTGAATTCGGTACGTATATTGGTTAAAATACAATCTTTGCAGTGTGAATTAACAGAATGCCGCAGAATTTGCACCGTTCCTCGTCGGCATTTTTCCAGAGTGCAAGTGGTGTCGACACCAGAGGCAGCCATTATAACATTATTCACGGGGACTATATAGTTAATACTCTCACTCCAATTCGTGAGGACTCTTTGATTCTGAAGTGGTAATGCAACTGAAAGCGCCTTCGGCGGAATCTGAAGGCAATGATGAAATCGCCGAATATCAGCAGACTCCATTGAATGGTATGCTTCAATATCTGATAAATCCCGCGCGATTTTTCCAGTTTATAGCTTATCATAGGAAGATAATGTTACAGAAACTTCCAGTAACTATGTCACATCAGAGGGCGCTAATGCTACCACAAACAGTGAGTACAGCCGCGCAACTCTACGAGAACTCGGATCTGAATGATGATGCCTTATGTAGCAGACACTCAGGTGATAATTACGCAACGGAAAAGCCAAGTAAGATTGTAAAAAGCTGACTAGGCACATGCAAATAGGCACTCCCTTCACTACTTCAAGCTCAGAGGAGTTGCGATATATACTACCGACACCTCGCCATAAAAGGTCGTGGTATTCCTCTATGGTTACCAGGTCCCAATCTTTCACTGTCTGTTGAATACCGCAGGAACGGAGTAGATATAGGTGACGTGGGTCTCATCACATCGTCGGGAGGCTTTGACTTCTTGTTCAATATTTTGCTACCTCCCAATCACCCAATACACGCTGGCCATGTTCCCGATAATTTCACCCCTCTTTCCCCTCCAACTCGGACGTGGGACATATTCAAGCAAGTTGAATTCCGTGCAGACAGTTACCTTGTCAGCTCTTCGGTGAAAGAGGCCCGTCAAGCTACTAATCAAGCAAGTTCAATGTGCGGTTTAATTCTTATCTTTCCTTGTGATCATTGGAAATATTAATCGGGAAAATCAGCGGCCTAACGTTTGAGACCAAAGATTCAGAGGGGGCTATTCTCACCATGCCCCAAGGCTCGGATTCTATGGACCTTCGCAATGTCAAGAGCTTTAGGCGGTATTTTTCCCAAAATGCGGAGAGTTGGTATCGATATATCAATAGTGATGAATGCGGACGAGAAGCGAACAATGGTGATCTACGACTCATAACGGGATGCGATAAAACCAGAGCGTGGGGGATGGCCACATTTTCACGCTCTTCGTCGTCTGAGTCCACGGAGCAAGCTTCATTTTGGCTGAACTTTAAACCTCACTTAGAAACAACTGAACGCACATATAAATGGGAATCATCTGGCTCAATTGAAGGAAGAACAGGTCCTAGCGTCCGAGAAATCGGTGACTTGAGGTCTACAGACGAACCGGGAGACGTCACTTTCGTCAACCAATGCTTGTTCATTCGAGCCATGACTGTTTCACTTGGAAAAGACGAGTGGGAAAGTCTAGAAAAATCAGATGCTGGTGCAATTGACGTGAAGGGTTTTGCACCATCCGACTTCAATGAGAATACTCTAGCAAGAAATGTACACACCAGAGGTACTCAATCGTCCAATATGACTACAAATCTGGTGCGTCAATCATGCTTGACATAATGGTACATATGCTGAATTCATCAAAATACTGCTTGGTGATAGTTACATCATCCAGCATCATTACTCAATGCACATCTTTTACAAGAGGTACGAATTTGTAAATTGATTGACTTAAAAGTTAAACACTTCCGCTAAATTATTTGGTCTTCTAGTGCCCAGACTCACAAGTTGCCATTACAGAGGATATAGATTGGATCTCAGTTCTAACTAAGGTATACAAACCTTTGTCCAATTATTTAAACTTTATCAGAAGGATTTTGTCCACAGAATGATCATGCATTACTTTCTGGTCAGCAGCTTCTTCAACGGGTAATGGAAAGCCACAACATATGTCAAGAAGAAGGCGAGTACTTTTGTATTTAAGAAATCACACAGAATTATAAAAATTAGTTAATTACCAGGGATTGTGTACCTAAATTTAAAGGAAATGAATGTATGTTTTCATCTTGAATAGCAAAGATAGAGGGTGTCTAGTAATTGTTTTCTTCTCTATAAATCAGCATGCAAAGCCCGAGGTTCCCATCAACTGGCATATGGTGAGCACTGTCCCCGGTTTCTACATATGCACTCCCTAGCTCGCGCTCATGCTCTGGCAGGGTAGTGATCTTACTATTCGAATAATTGTTCCTGGAGACGGAATCACCTTCCCAAAGAGAGGTGGTACGTCATGCGCGCGCTTATTGTCTCTTTCTTCCCAAACTGTTCCTGACCCGTGTTGAACAGATAAGGTCACCATGCATTATGTCGGTATGACCATGGACGGAAGAAAATTTGATTCGAGTCGGGATCGGTTAGTTTTTTCAGTGTGTTCAACGTGTCAGTATTGCTCAGCTGTATCTATAGTGGGGTCCCTTTCCAAACGGAAATTGGTACCGGAAAAGTCATCAAGGGCTGGGACGAAGGTATGTCTCTAGTAATTTCTGTCGATCGATATATAATGACGCATTTGTCCTCACCGGCAGGCATCCCTCAGCTGTCTCTTGGAGAGAAGGCGCTTATCACGGTCGGCCCGAATCTCGTATGTATTATGTGACGCATTTCGAGGTTTAGAATTCCCTAATTATGTGCCACAGGCGTACAGTGCACACGGTTTCCCCCCAATAATTCCACCGAACTCGACTCTGCAGTTCGAGGTAGAGCTCATCAAAATTAATTAACCTTTTTTGGTTTTCATTCAAGTCCCGTTTTCTCGTAGCTCAAGCATATAGTTGCCTTTTCTTTCCTTTTCTACTCTACAGCACTGCATCAGCATTCGGGTCCGCTCCCCGGTATGCTCTGTGCATTTTTATCTGCTACACACTTGTTGAGTACTACTCTATACATGTCGTAATTTGCGATGGTTTCTTGAGCCTGAAAATATAGAATAATCTGATGATAACTCGCTGTAGTATTGACTCCATTTGCAAGTATTCCGGAAAGATGCAGAAGATCGAGCAAGGTGCGACATAATTTATAGAAATACAAATGGGGCTGTTGATACAGTAATTAGCAAAGAATGTGTTCAATCTTCTAATTCATCTTCCTCCTCTTCATCGGGTTCATCGCGTCCTTGCGCGGATGAACCAAGCAGGTCGTTCTCTACAATTCCTACGGCCATCTCCAGAGCGGCCTTGGACATTTTAGGCACCGCGCCAGGTCGTAAGAGAGGGTGGTGCGCGGGATCTAGCTCTTCCTCCTCCTCCTCCTCTTCCTCTTTGAGATCATCTTCCGAGCCTTCTGCGTCGGCCTCGCTGTCGTTCCCATCGCCTTCTTTGCCGCTGGCATCTTCATCAGAAGAATCACCATCCGTGGACCGCTCTGACCCATCCAGGTCGGAGACACTTGCTGAGAAGTCCTCGTCCTCCGAGTCCGACCCATCCATCAACGTCCTGATCGTCATAGGGCCTGAATTGACGACTTTCATTTTCACGTCCTTAGGGACGTCTTCCGGCGGCGCACCAGGCGCCCGCCCGAACAGGTGCCGGTGGCTCCGTACCCACTCGTTGATCCCCTCGCGCTCCTTCGAATCGACCATCCCGAACTCCGTCTCCTCGCCCAACTCCTCCTCCTCATCACCTGCCGGCTCCCCGTTTTCCGGGGCGCTCCGGCGCGTGAGGATGACGCTGCACGTCCGCCCGCTGCCGACGATGCGCAGGCCGTCCGCAGCGCCGCGCAGGTCCTCGACGGGCCAGAACTCGCACGGCTTGCTCTCGCCCCAGAGCACGCCCTCCCGCGCAAACCACAGGCTGCCGGCCTTCGCCGCTCGGTACGCCTCGACGCCGGGGATCCCGTCGGGGCTCGCGCTCTTCCCGGTGCCCGTGCACACGCTCTTGAACACGGCCGTGGAGGGTGAGATGGTGGGGACGCTGAGGTACGTGAGAAAGTCTTGCAGAAATGGGAGCGTCTCTGTGGCTTTTGGGGAGACGTTCACCGCGGGCTGGGCGGCGTCGATGTACGATGTTGTCGTGAATGGCGCGGATGTCGTCGCATCGACGCCGAAGATGACTTGCTGATTCTCGGAGGCGGAGCCGGGCGTGACCTTACCCTTGTCCGGTATATCAGAGGAGAGAAGGACGACGGTCCAGTGTGGTTTTGATTTCCCGCGCGTTGGGACAATGAACGCGCGCCGGATTGACGCGAGGGTTACGGTGGCCTCGATGACACCCGACGTTATATTCGTCAAGGTAATCGCAGTGGTGGTGATGGTGATATCAACCTTTTTACGCACTGGGGAGGTGGCAGATAGTGCGTGGAGGGTATACAGAGGTTTCCCGGTTAGCATGTCGTTGGGCCCGTTAGGAGCAGCGGGCGGCGGCGATAGTCGCACCCGTTTTGGGAGTTGGGAGCCGTCCAGCGACTCGTCCTCTCTAGATCGTTTCTTTTCAGAGTTTGCGGGCTGAAGGGTGGCCAGTGCCCTCTTCGTTGCGGCCTGTTTCTCGAGCCACTGTTCCTGGATGCTCGTCGGGGCATCGGGGGCGTGCTCGCTTCCTGCGAGTAGTCGTACAAGGTTCTCAAGCATGATCTCGTTAGCCGGGGTCGTACAGAGGCTGCGAATTTTTTGCGCTATCTCTGAAGGAAGAGAGGGTATGATAGCGCGCAGATACAATGAATCGGAAGCCATTATGCAGACCAGATCGTTGAATCTAGGGAACGCGTCGCGTCTTCAGTGACGTCCGAGCGGTCTGAGATGTTGTTCCTCACATGAATAGATCCGGAGATTCGATACTCTTCCCTGAAGTATTGTATTTCGTCCTCGACACGACCGGCAGCCAAAGTGGTCGGAAGTGGAACAAAACAAACGGTGCTGGCAGCACATGCTGATGGCGTTCGTAAGCTGCCTCGAATATTACCACGGTGCCACACCTTTGTTTCGTTCTACGGAGTCACCCGTCGTTTTTACGTCGTTGACTTGCTTTCTACCTATCTCGCAGCTGAATAACGTGGAAGTTGCCCCTTGAGCATGAGCAACGCTCAGCTGATTGAAAACTTTTCCGAGTCGTGGCGGACATCAAGATTCAACTGAGCAACAGCTGGAAAACAACTGGGAAACAGAAACATGGGCATTTTCAACATCTAATCCTCAAGTACTCAGCGCTGAAGCGCTGAAGGCCGACATACTCGGGCGCGCAAAATCATTTGCGCCAAGATTTTCCTAGCACAAACCATATTCTTGCTACAACAGTCTTGCTCATTGGTGGGCCTGGCTTTCAACGAACAGTCAGATGAATGTCCATGATAGACTGCAGTCTTATCCGAACTGAAAAGAAGACTATTATACTGGCCATCTGACCTACGCACTGCGCTGCATGTACATACCGCGCTGTCGATCTCCCACCGACTCGGACTGGTGAATTGATCATTTGTAGATTCGCCAGGAATCGCCACGGTCCAGATGGTCTCCCCTTGGTCTCCGCTTTCTAATTATGCTCCCCAAAAATATTGCAGGACGGTGTTCTATCAGCGCTTTTGCTCCCCCTATTTTTCTGAGGAGCATGTATGTTACGCCTACGATACCGTTAACTGGCTTACGGCACTGCGAGCGAGCTTAATCAGAGCCAGGATATTTTTTTGCAGGAGCCAGGTTCTACGAGGCTGCATGTGGATGCCTTTCCTGCTTGGCCTATTATTACTCAAGTTGCGATTCGTTTTTCACATCTGACCGCAAATTTCACTGAATCAATTTAACTTCAGCATAAGTCCCGAATGCCACGCGTCTTTTTGGGGAACTTTTTCTATCCCAAAGGGCGAAAACATCGCTGCACTTATGGCATTGGGATACTGGCATTCATATATGAACAATGAAATCTCTCACTCAATCTCCTTTGTATTGTAACGAATGCCCAGCACCACATGTCACCATCAGTTTGGAATAGCTCACTGATGGAAGCGGGTTATTTTCCCCCTTGCGATATGTGGAGGTATAACATATGCGCAATATGACCTGTATGTTCACCGGGATCGTCCAGGCATCTCCAATAGGGCCAGTCATCCAATGTTTTTCGTTGCAAGAACAACTGTCGCTCTCGCTATTTTGTCCTTTGCCTCGAATTCTCTCGGAAGAAAATGGAGAGATACTGGCGGCTTCATCGTCTTCGAGGAAGCTTGGACAATCCCTGCCCTCTTAAACCAGACCAGGTAAATGGCTTGATTCTTTTCCAGCTCGTTATGAAGTTCTGATTACATTGCCTCTCGTGCATATCTGTAAAACAGTAGCACAACTGCTGCCCTTGGTATGATTTATTCTTTGTCGTGTAAGCAGAACAAGCGCTGAAATATCATGTAGGAGGGACTCCAGCGGAACTCCAAGCCAATCTCCTCGACATTCACAATCAACGCCTTCAAGGCATGAACGAGAATAACGTGGATTTTGCAAGTACCCATGCTTTTGCGTGTCAATGTAATATTGACTGTTTTCTCTTTGTATCTCGCAGATGGTCATCTCTTGTACCCAGCCTTGTATTCAAGGAATTGCCGATCCAGATGCTGCAGCGGCGATGGCGATAACGGTGAACAACCAGCTAGCTGCGGATATTGCCAACAACACCGAGCGATTTGGCGGATTTGCGTCGTTGGCCATGCACAATGCCACGGTGGCAGCTGCGGAGTTAACGCGTGCCATTACGGAGCTGGGTTTTCTAGGTGGGTTTTTTCTGAATGTTCAATGAATATCCTTCTGAAGGCATGATGAAAGGCGTCCTTCTCAACGATTATCAACAATCCGGATCCGACGGCTGTGAGTAGACGCTCCATCCACTTTCATACTGTGTAACACTATCACAACTTCAACTTATAGTGACACCCCTCTACTATGATCAACCAGAATACGATATATTCTGGCAAACGCTTTCGGACCTGAACGTCCCATTATATCTGCATCCTCGCACAGATGTACCGGAGATTTTGAATTTTCAGTACTCTCACGCCAAGTTTCTCATCGGTCCTGCTCAGCAATTTTCAGCCACTTTATCCGGACATGTCCTCGGGTGTGTTTTTCTCGGAAATCGTACAATTTTTTCGCTGATCAATACCATGATGTTATTTCAGGATATGCGTCAACGGCGTCTTCGAGTAAGTGAATATTCTCATAACATCAGCGAAGGTGCTCTAATTAATGAAATATCAGTCGCTTCCCAAATGCAAAGCTCATTGTAGGCCATCTTGGAGAGCGCATTCCGTCAGATCTCAATCGAATCGATAACCGTACGACGTTCTTTTTCTCGAAATCCTTTTTTCTTACATCCATTGGCCTTCTCGATAATTTTAGAATTGTTGCGGCAACTGACCCTGGGTATGCCAATGTTAAAAAACGTGTCCACATACTGGCGCGAGAACATCTTCGAGACCTCGTCTGGGAACTTCGCGACGGACCTCCTGAAATTCCACATTGGGCAAATTGGTTTCGACCGCATCATGTACTCCATTGATTATCCATTTGTGCGTATTCGCATGGGCCCCTTCCATTGATCAGTGCAGCTGAATCAGATATACAGGTCAATATGCCACAAGGGACTGTTTGGATTGATACACTGCTGCCGGAGGGCGTTCTGACTCCCCAAGAATTCGAGTCTTTCTCACGCGGCCGTGCTATTGAGATTCTTCGTTTGAACGATTAACATCATTTAGACCGACATTGGTGAAGAAAACTCGGAGTCAAACATATGAGGTTGAGCGGTTTTCTTATAAGGAATATTATGTTGTCTTTTCATTTAAAATTCTATTCAGGAAATGTTTTTTGAGAAGTGCTTTTTATCATGTCCAAATCATGTCTCTGATTTTGACGCAACGTGCCGGCGCAATGCCGGTGTCCACTCGGCAGAATTGCATTCAACGTTCAAACGTTCAAACACGCTCACTGACTGGCCTTCAACCGACCCTCAACTTGCACTTGGTCGTTTGAATGCTGCTGATCATCTTGTGCTTATGGTTCTACCTGCCGACATCGTTTACTTCTCTCTGCTCAAAAGAGGCTTGATACTGCGGCGGCTCGCCAAAAATACTAGGTTTTCATTTGTCAAGGACTAGAACCGATAGGTGAATATTCATGATGACCTCGGCCCTCAGACCAGCACCCCAGGTGAAACTGTCATAGATGACGAAGACTTTGAGATACATCATGGGAAGAAATTGAATGGCTCTGACTACCTTTGGAAGTACTTTTTGTTGAGGCCCTTCCGAGTCGACAAAAAAAATTCACGGATTTTCCATCATCAGCCGCTCACTGTCGTCATATGCAAATCACATTGACAGCCCGGTCTTTCGTAATATTTCCGATTTCATTTACCTCTGAACTGCAGGAAACGCAGTTGAAATCTGGATCAACACCCTAGTAGCTCGAATCGTCGTGGAAAGCTCTGTGTTGCTGATATTCCACTACCTTGCATGGTGGAGAACCTGTAACCTCGCCCTGCTTCCATATTATTTGCAAATGAGCTCACTATCTGCCTTTATAGCTCTACTTGGGGCTGTCTTCTTTGACTTGATTTCGACTTGAACATAATTGTTGATCCACTTCAAACAATGATGACACATATCCCCGTATCTCGGTACAGAAACGACTGACCGGGACTGCGTCATGCGAGTGCGACGCTATAAGAGCCATAAACTAGGCACCCATCTCAAGACATATCTGCAGAGGTCAATGATCACCTCCAGAATTCTCTTTGTCCTCCTGCTCTCTTTCGCCTCGCGCCTTTCTGCAAGGAAATGGCGAGATACTGGAACAGGATTCATTGCGCTCGAAGAAGCCTGGACCATCCCCGAGCTTCTCAGTCAAATTCCGTAAGTTTATACCACCATGCATTTTCTTTGAGTCCCATAGCTGATATATTTGCATATATTAGAAACGGAACTGCGCCTCCACTTGGTACATCGCGTTTCAATCAGCATGAGGGCTTTGAGGATATTGAATCCGACAAAATATTTCTAGGCGTAACATTTGCGGAGTTCGAAGCAAATCTCCTTGATGTTCATAATCAACGCCTCCAAGGGATGAATGAAAACAATGTCGACTTTGCAAGTACTAAATCACTGCATGGATAATACTGAAAATTCACCGATGTCGTTCGGCAGATGGTTCTCTCTTGTTCGACCCCTTGTATTCAAGGCATTGCGGACCCTCAGGCCGCAGCAGCCATGGCGGTTACGGTAAACAACAGGTTAGCGGAGGCCATCTCCAATAATACTGAACGTTTTGGTGGATTTGCATCGTTGGCAATGCACAATGCCACCGTTGCCGCTGCGGAACTGACGCGTGCGGTGAAGGAGTTAGGCTTACTTGGTGAGCTTTCTGAATGCAGTCAAATAATTAATTTTTGAATGATAATCAAAGGGGCACTTTTGAACGACTATCAACAGTCTGGATCGGACGGACGTGAGCAAAATCCCCTTCCTTCCCCTCTCTGACTTAGTCTCACGAATTTGTTATTTTCAGTGACACCTTTATACTACGATCAACCAGAGTATGATATCTTCTGGAAAACGCTCTCAGATTTAGACGTCCCACTGTATCTGCATCCCCGCACGGACGTGGCCCCAATACTAAACTTCCAGTATTCTCATTCTCCGTTCCTCATTGGTCCCGCACAGCAATATACTGCAACTCTGTCTGGACACATACTCGGGTATGCATTTAAATCTTTGTATATGTCCATTTTTTGATCACTTTATTGAAGACTATGTGCAAATGGAATTTTTGAGTAAGCTTTCCATCAAATAAAGAGAGACTGCCACTGAGTGTTCCCCTAGTCGCTTCCCGAAGGCAAAGTTGATCGTTGGCCATTTTGGCGAGCGAATACCTTCTGATCTTGTAAGAATTGAAGCTCGTAAGTCCAGCACCTTGCGCAATACGGAACTGCTGATTTCAATACCCTTTCTATTGAAGAGCTCTTGAAGCAAGGTCCTTTCGGATTGCCTATGAAACAAGATGTGGCAACATATTGGCGCAAAAACATCTTCGAAACCTCGTCAGGTAACTTTGCAACAGACCTTCTGAGATTTCACATCGGACAAATCGGACTCGACCGAATTATGTATTCGATAGACTATCCATACGTGTGTGCTTTCTTGTTGGACTTTTTCTATCAAAAAAAAATAACTAAACGCGATCTTTAGGTCAATATGAAAGATGCAACGACGTGGATCGATACTTTGCCCAAAGGCGTATTAGATGCACAAGACTTCGCATCTTTCTCTCGAGAGCTTGCGATCAATATCCTTCGTTTGAATGATTAAAATTGATGTGTATATGCATTACTGTCTCAACTTTGTCGCGTCTTTCTTCCATTAAATCACTAGATAATTAACTGGTTTTTCTCCACGTCGGTCGAGATTTGCGATTCAACTTGAACTCGAGTGCATTTGTGTGTAACTTGTGTCAAGATGAAATAATCAAGGTCGAGGTCAATATGTTATTCGAGTTCTTGATCTCGGTGTGCCTCATAAACTCTGGAAGACTCTGGAACACGAACGACACAATTAGCGATATTTTTAGCAATATTCAAAGAATAAATTGTTCGAAAGCATCCACCTCAAGGCTCAAGCTCAAGCTGTTAAGCTCAAGGAACAACAGCGGCCGGCAATATGCGGCAATAAATGCGGCATCATTCAGTTACGTCAACGGCTGCTCGGATGCCGGAGGTTTGAACGTGTGAACGTGCCGCCTCATATCTCTGCCAGAGCAATCATAACTTTGTACACCTTCGTCAGGACCGACACAACGTATCGATGATTCATTCGTTCGCCAAAAATACCGAAATTTTCTTTGTCAACCTATTGCCAGAGGAAGAATCCGTCATTTCAGCCTCAGCACCCCGTCTTTCGGACTAGACGACTGAATGTTTTGTGGAAATGGATTCAGTGGTTTTGAATACATAGCTCTGGGTTCGGCACTGGTAGTACTCTCAAGTGTGTCCCTTTGTCAAGCTTCAACAATAACTCTTCATCTATCCGCTCAATTTCGACATATGCAAGCCATATACTCACAGCTCACAATGACAAGTGCTGCGGACTCTATTCGCGTCTTTGGACGACAGGAAATATAGCTGGGAATAGGGTCGACACTAGGCGACAGCCCTGGAGCTAGATCTGTCTTGGAGAGCTCTGGTTTTGTCTTGCTTGTATCTTGCTGCTGAATTTTCTTGAGGAGTTCGCTTTCCATCAAGTTGCCATATTTCGTCTGCGACAGCTAGGCTTCAATCGCATATCCTTGCTTAACCTCCTGCCAAATTACTGTACATGACAGGCTCTGAAAGGGACGGATATGACGCAGAAGGGTTCCCTTACTACGGGTATCAGCCGCACCGGCTCTTGAGAATTTTACTGTCTGTTTTTGAAGTTCCACATGTCATCGTTGACTTGTTTTTGACTCAAGCGTGTTCAACACTGATACGTTTCAAGCGATAGTGACAATTCCCTCGGGATAGAAACGTCTTTCCGGGATTCCGACGCGCGAATGCGAGGCTATAAGAATCAGAAAACGGGGCTCCCCTCTCGAGACGTGTCTAGAGAGGTCAATGCTTACCGCCAAAATTCTGCCCGTTATTCTCTTCTCTTTTGCTTCGTTCGTTGCGGCAAGAAAATGGCGGGATACTGGGACAGGATTCATCGTACTCGAAGAGGCATGGACTACTCCTGAACTTCTCTTCCAGCTGCCGTAAGATCAAATAATCACTGTAGCATTGCTCGTGACTGAATACGTTTGAATATACAAGCAACAATACTGCACCTCCACTTGGTATGTACAACTACTTTTCCTTATGCCTGGAGACTTTGGCACTAAATGGGTTTTCTAGGCGTAACGTTTGCTGAGCTTCAGGCCAATTTGCTCGATATTCATAATCAGCGCCTTCAAGAGATGAATCAAAATAACATTGATTTTGCAAGTAGTAAACTCCCGCGTTGATGTCATTAGAACTCACGCTATTCAATAGATGGTTCTTTCTTGTTCATCTCCTTGCATACAAGGCATTGCGGATCCTCAGGCTGCAGCAGAGATGGCGGTGACAGTAAACAATAGGCTGGCAGCCGCTATCTCTAATAACACGGAGCGCTTTGGTGGATTTGCTTCGTTGGCCATGCACAATGCCACCGTTGCTGCTGCGGAACTGACGCGTACTGTCAAAGAGTTAGGCTTCCTCGGTAAGATTTCCCGAATGTCGGGATGGTCTTTTCCTCAAGACGTGGCAATGCACAGGTGTACTTTTAAACGACTATCAGCAATCTGGATCGGATGGCCGTGAGCGAGTTTCCCCACTCCACTCTGATACATTCACACAAATTCATTATTTTTAGTTACACCCTTGTACTACGACCAACCGGAGTATGATATCTTCTGGAAGACGCTCTCAGACTTGGACGTGCCGCTGTATCTTCACCCCCGCACAGACGTGGCGCCGATTCTGACCTTCCAGTATTCTCATTCTCCGTTCCTCATTGGTCCCGCACAGCAATTTGCGGCAACATTATCCGGACATGTACTTGGGTATGTAGTCAAAATCTCTGTCTATGTTTATTTTTTAATCACTCTGATATAGATTATGTGCAAATGGAATTTTCGAGTAAGCATTCACGCAAATGATGAGAGGCCGCTACCAGCACTAAATGTTCCTCCAGTCGCTTTCCAAACGCAAAACTAATCGTTGGTCATTTTGGCGAACGAATACCCTCTGACCTCGTTAGAATCGAGTCTCGTGAGCCGACTAGAGTTTTTGGCCAGGGTTGAACTTCGCAACTCATCACAGTTTTGTTGCAGAGCTCTTGAAGCAAGTTCCCTTCGGATTGACTATGAAACAAGATGTAGCAACATATTGGCGCAAAAACATATTTGAAACATCGTCAGGAAACTTCGCGACGAACCTTCTCAAATTTCACATCGAAGAAATTGGACTGAAACAGATTATGTATTCCATAGACTATCCATATGTGCGTTCTTTGACTTTCTCATGCTGGGCTTTTTGATACACCAGAAACACTCACCGTGGTCTTCAGGTCAACATTAAAGATGGGACGACATGGATAGACACTCTGCCAAAAGGTGTCCTAAATACACAGGACTTCGCATCTTTTTCTCGAGGGCTTGCGATCGATATCTTGCGTTTGAATGATTGAATCTACCTGGATTCTCAAGCTGTAGTATTGAGTGATATTGAAATACTAACGCGTCACCACGATAATTTTCGTGTTACAGCTACATATGAAAGGGATGGAACGAGTAAATACTTAGTAATGAATTGCAAATGTGCGGAAACATTTCAGAGCAAGTAGAAACTAAGTCAAAGCCTTGTCAAAGCCAAGAGTAGAGACGCGAAGTCGAATCAATTTGTCCCCTTATAGTGGGTGAAGTGAAATAACAGCAACAAATAAAATCCCTTTCACTTACCATGACCGCGTACGATACTTGAACGACACACTGGCCACCAAAACCGTACAACTATGTCTACTTCGTTGAATCGCCTCACACAGGCGGATATTTATCAACGTCTTCAATCAGTTGGCTCAAGGTGGCTGAAATCTCACGTACTATATGCCGACCGCAAAACAGTCGTTTTGAACAAACCAGCAGGTTTGGTTTGTCAACTCAATAATTCTCCCTACAAACTAAGGGTATGTTATATTCCTTGTTATTTCTCATTCTTCTTATTTACCAAATTTCAAGTCGGAGCGAAGTCACACGTTTTTGAATCCTGTCTTTGAAGGTAGTCACTGCTCGCTTACCTTTGAGCGTACCTTTTCTTACTGACTCGAAGATATCCAACATTGGTTGTATCCCAATGCCAACCCGCACTCCGTACATCGGCTTGATAAAGTGCGTTGCGCCGTGTAACTGCTCATGACAAACTAATAACATGAGCTAGATGACGACAGGTTGTTTTGTCGTACCGATCACGGATTCTTCTGCGAGGTACTTCTCGACGCAATTTCAGCAAGGAGCAATAAAGAAGACTTATCTGGCTCTTGTGAGGGGAGGTGAAAAATCCTTCCCCGTAAGTGCCGGAGAAATAAACGACCCGATTCTTTATTCAGACGGACGCGCAGAGATTCACCCTGTTGGGAAAAGGGCTATCACACGATGGAAAGTTCTGTCCTCATCGGTATGTTCCTTTTTCGTAGCCTTGTTGTTCATTCTTCATAATTTGTGATACCTCTAGCCAAAAGCACCTATATCATTAGTGGAGCTTGATTTAGTGACAGGGAATAAGCATCAATTGAGGATACACCTTTCTAAGGTTCTTCAAAGTCAGCGACGTCCCTTTGTTTTTGCTTGAATATACTGAGTAGAAGTTACAGCACCCATCCTCGGGGACACACTTTATTCACGGAAACCTGTGAATTCATCAGTAACATCGCTAACGAAGATACCCGACGAAAGACTGTTCCTGCACAGCTCAGATATCTCATTTTTTGTGCGTACTCAAACTCACCCACCGCCGTCCTATATTGAAACGCTGAATAATCCTCTAGCAATATCATTCGACTGGTAGACGTTATCAAATTGAGATCGGTGCCCCAGCTCCAGATGATTTTATTCGCATATGTGACAATCTTGGCGTCTCAATGCCTGCGTCGTACAAGCAAGCCAGGTTCTCGGTTCTCAACCAAAGCGATCAGGACGATACCTCTTCTCTGCGGCTATGGTGCCATGACAATCCCCCCGCTACTCGGCCGTAATGGACTCCCCCACCTATCCGGAAGATGCTCCCATCTAAAACTTTGAATTTCATACTATGTACGGAACAATAATAATTGGAGCAGTAAATCCAAGATAGCCAGCCACAATACAAATACAGAAATAACCGTCTATATCATCGAAAGGCGAAACGAACCAGAAACGGAAGAACCATATTCCCCTTCACATGATTATGCCTAGTGGTGGCCGCCTCCACTTGCGACTGTCCCACTGTGACCTCCCCCATGACCTCCTTCCTGTTTCTTCTGCGAATTCACGACACCCGCGCTGATGGCCTGGCCTACTCCAATGGCGATTGCGCCGATGGCATGTGCAGCACCCGACGAAAGGACCGCACCGCCGGCACCTGCGGCAATGGCTGGCATCGCAGGGATCGACCCCGCAGTAATGAGGATTGCGCTGATGACACTCATGGCCTTGGGGTGTTCGCTCGTGATGTATTCTAGCGCTGTGCATGCGTTTAGGAGCCACGCTGGAGCCTCTGTCGTCGTTACCACTGCACACTGTGATCAGCCAAATATGCTCAAACGATGAGGAGATGTTTTACCTTCACCACCCTCTGACCCACCGTGTGCCGTCACTGTCGTGTTCGACCGCGGTCGGGAGGGACTTCTCGAAACTTGGTTGTGAGAATCCTTCCGGACCACGATCGCGGTGTCTGACTTCGCCGTCGAATGGGGTGGTCTCTGGGGCAATTCCTTCTCCTCTTTGCTATTCAACCGAACGGGCCAGAAACTCGCAAGTGTTGCAGAACGGTTGGGGCGCGGACGACCCGTCTCTGTGACGGTGGCTTTGGTCACCTCCTCTGATACAAGCTCCTCCGGCTCCTCGACCATGGGCTGCTTTGTGAACCATGCCGAATTTGATCGCGTGGGCGTCCGGGGCTTGGTGATAGGCTCGGCAGGTGGCTCCGCTACCTCCGCGGGGCTGGCATTTGTGTTCACCGCGAGTGTATCCTTTTTACGCATGAACCATAGTCCCGAGCCTTTCCCTTGGACTTTGATCGCCTCTTTCTTGTCGACGTCGATGTCCCCTATACGGGTGATCCAATATTAGCTTTCGTCCAGGCAGTTAAACGCGGTCGGTTTATTCGACCATCACGCACAGCCCATATTCAACATCGCGAGCCTAAATTTCTTCCAGGTCCATCGGTATTTTCCTCCGTGCACTTTAACTATAACTTGCTTCAATTCATCCAGCCTACACCGACGATTTTCGAGTTAGTTTTGAGTTCTTGCGCCTGGCAGAAATTGTTGCTCGACTCACCGCGCCTTTGCCTTTGGCCCCATGAAATGCTGGGCTACTTTGTACCAGTATTCCTCCGGTACCCCCCGCGCGATACATCCCGCCTTAATCGTGTCGAGCCACTCTTCGACTGGGAGGTCCTTCTTCGGGTTCCCCGTGAAGAAAGGACCATCTGTCCATTCAGCGTAGATAGGTTGAAGGTCGAAGAGCTTAATTTTGAAGGCGTTCAACATAACGGTGTGTTGTGGTACTCAGGTGCGTAAACAGTGGGTGGTGTGCTAGGTAATGTTGACCTGACTCATTTCGACGAACGGCAGTCTATAACAGCAGACCAAGGGTGCCTCGTTGTTCAGGCGCGGCAACTTGAGCTTAGGCGTCACCATTAATCACGGTACATTCTAGCGGCGGAAGTGGTTTTCTGGCGAATAGAGCTCTAGCTGCATGTGCATGTGAAACGCACGTTGCATTGGTGAAGCAAGTATCACAAACTGGCAACACGTTTTGATGCTGGCGACAGCATTGCGTCTGTAACGCAGGACACCGTAGTGTGGAGCAACTCAATGAATTCACCCACTTACCAGTGCCAGGCAACCACCCCACTGGTAGATCGATGCGCTTCCAGCAGGCGGTGAATGTACACTGTAAGTGAGCCGGAAGCTGCGTGCATGATATCTTATCAAATTGCAGGTGCAATATCTGCGTTATCTTGAAGCAGTAAAGTACATGGGCAATTCTCTTTATGGGTTTGAAATGCAATCGAACCCTGCATCCATGAGGCATATAGCATCATTGGCCGGTCATAGTCTCCGCTGCGAGGGCCGGACAAGGGAGCAGTAGCAGCGATCCCGAGAGCCATTCGGACCCTCAAACGGGTGTATCGACAGGCATCCATGCACTCGCCGGGCACGGATCAGTGGCTGCAAAAAGAAAATCAGCTGCATCGGACCCGGCAGATGGAGAGGGCACGCACCAACGCTATGGAAGTCCATGCGCCAGAGAACGAGCATCCAGCGCTCGCGTCGCATCGTTGCCGCCAGCGCCCTGCTCATTTTCCAGCGCACTTCGGGGACGGGGCGCCCGAGGTCCAGCGCGTCGAGCGTCGTGAGTATGTGGAAGGTTCCGGGCGGGGGTGTGGTCTTCCCTTCAATGACGGAGGGCAGCCCCGGGATGAAGTACCGCAGGGAATTCGCGTCCCGGAGCCCTGCTTCATCGGGCTTGTAGAACAGAATCGCGAAGACGTTGTCGTTCTTCGGGAATGCCATTATGGATTGCAGCGCGTGCATGTTTCTAGCCGGGTTAGCTTTGAATGCACCGATTTCGTCCGGGCTCGCCGCAAGGCCTTCGGGAATCTGCACCGCGAATGGAAGACAGTGCCAAGTGGAACTGAGGAGCATCGCGAGCTCGGCGTACCATGGGTCCAGACGCACCCGGTACGGAGAGACCCTGTTGTAAATGTCGCTCACGGGCCGGGGAGTTGTATCGCGATATACAGAATGATCAACCTGCAGCGTGCCGTTGAACACTGCGTGCAGGAAATCGGAGAGCCAATGGCTCGGGTACCCAATGTCCCTGAGCTCGTACATCAGCTTGATGAATACTACGAGATTATTGGGGAGCTTGATCGTATTCGGGCGGGCTTGGGCCTTTCCTGACCAAATCAAGGATAGGAGGAGACGGGAAAGCCAGGAATGCAGTTGTTCGCGCGATGCTAGGGATGCGAGCGGTCTTGGACGAGGGCTTCCGACGAGTGTTAGAGCATCTTGTACTGCTTTACTGTTCAATGTACGTATCCCGAGATAACGCTCCAGATCTTTCGGTAGGAGCATAATGTAGCTAACCGCGCATTGACATGGATCAGCCTATTCTGCGTTGACAACATGAGGGACTCACTTGTAGCAGTATTCTTCGTCGCTTGTCCATGTAGGAGAGTTGAATTGACAATTTGCAGTGGCTCCGGCGCCGTCTATATCATCTTGTACAAGAGGCAGCGCAAACGTTGCCGTACTCAAAGTTCCATGCCCATAATCGCTGCGCGAACTGGTATAAGCTCAAGGTCCACACAGCGGCAGATACGGCTCACGGAATGTTGCTTAACCACATCCTAGTGTACTTTCTCGGGAATTCAGCCGGCCTTCTATCGACGCCTAGAGTGATTTTGGATAGTTCTGCGTTGATCTCGCCACCCAGAAATTCGATGCAGATGTGGTCCTTCAGTTTCTTCACTGCGGCGGCGGCGGCGTCGAAGAAGGTACTGAGGTAATAAAATGCCGGGCACGCTAATTTCTGCCCCTTGTTCGTGTTTTCGAGTTTGTGGTTCATGTTGAATTGTGCGATGACCTGGACGGACCCGAAAGAGTCGATACTCATGTTGACGCATTCCTCCTCGGAACTGCTCTGAAAATGTAAATGACAATTTAATAGCGAAGAAGGGAGTCGTAAAACAAAGCAACGCACGAAAATTGTGATGTTGGGTTTCCAAGTCTTCGCTACAGTTACCTTGAGCTTTTTAGGAGATCTTGTGTCAGTTTTCAGGCGCATATATCGTAGATCGAAAGGCCGACCTTCTTGTACTTTGCATCGTCAATCTCAGGCTTCTTGCCTCGCGCTCCGAAGCTCTTGCTGTAATAATCGAATCCAGCATGTCTTTCAATCAGCTCCGGAGGGGGTATAAATGTAGCCGTCCGCCGGAACCACTCCGCCTCGGGGAAGAGCCCAAGCTCAATGTTCTTGTCGAACTGCGCCATCAAAAGCACGTCGATGACCTCCTCCTTCTCCTCCTTGAGCTTGCGGCGCAGGTCCGGCAGCGTCGTCTCTGTCCAGCGCATCGTGTTCCCGAGCGTGCGCAGCGCGTGGTCCGGGATCGTCTTCAGCGAGCGCGCGGTCTCGTCGCGGCGCGCCTGCAGCGCCTCGCGCGCGCCCATGATGCCCGAGTCGAACATGCGCTGGATGTGGTCCGACGCGGAGCCGTACGTGAGGTGGTGCAGCACGTCCGCGGGCTTCTTCAGCGTGTCCGTGCGCCAGAAGTCGATCACCTGCAGGATCGGTGCGACGGTGCGCGGGGCGACGTGCAGCCAGCCGGGGAGCCGCGGGGGGTCGGCGGAGAGGCGCGCGCTCGCGTCTTGGCAGAGCCGGACGAATCTGCGGGGCGGGTGAGAGGTGGTTCGTGAGATGGGAGACTCGGAGGGGTGCGGGCGGACCTGGTGTGGACGTAGGTGGGCACGACCCAGCCGGCGTACATGTAGAATAGTGTTGCTTGGATTTCAATGCGCACCATGGGCTCGAGGTCGTCCGCCATTAGTTCTTCGAGCAACAGGTAGAACATGAAGTTCCTTGCGACGATGGCGAAGTGGATGTCGTTGATCGTGATGTGGGCTTTGAACGCCGATTTGTGAGCGGCGTTGAGCTTCTCGTATTGCTTCTCCAAGCCGATGATTGTGGCGAACCCATGGCGGCCTGAAGAAATTTGATCGTTGGGAAAGATACTATACAGGAAAAACAGAGGTGCTCACCGTCACCGATTCCCGCCAGCATGAAAGACAAACGAGATAGTTGGTCCTTGGACAGAGCGCGTATGTTTATGGCTTCGTCGTTATCTGGTCCAAAACCAGTTGCGAGGGAGACGATTGGTTCAATGCCGAACTGGGTTCGTAAGCTAAGTGAATGCGACGAGGTGTTCACGAAAAAATGTATTCACCACAAAATACAGTTGTTCAGGCTCTCTGCAATATTTTCAGCCAACTTCACCCTATAGATAGGGGGAACACATACATCATGGGTTTGAAGATGGGTAGCTTGGAGAATCTGAATTTCGCTTCACGAACAAGGTCGCTGTGGTGGCCCAGCCCCTTCTTCACGTTTTTCCAGATTTTCCAAGCCTGAATCGCGTCAACGTTGTCTGTCGTCGAAAACCTCTCGAGCTCCTTGATCGCAGGTTCGTTCTGCTCGATAACAGAGGGTTGTATGCTCCCGTTTTGCACTCCTTGACTGAGAGCCTTCGCGAGACGCGTCGATAGTCTTAAACTCAATTCGGGGCCAGGCTCGAGAGCCCATGATCGCAGGATCGCTTCCATGCAGCTTGCATAGTCACCGAGCTCATACAATGCAGAACTCAGGTTTGACGGATACACTGGACTGTCGGGGTCAAGCTTTTCGGCCTGGTGATAGTCGATATTTAGAACTCTGTGAATAGTCAGGGAATTTTTTTTACCTCTTTGTAAAACTTCAGGGACCTGGAAAACGCGTATCATTTACTTCCGAGTCGAAAGATAAGATTTATCGACTACACGCACTCTGCTAATTTTCCTTCTTTGAAAAATTTGTTGCCGACGTCTTTAGCGTGCAGAGCAGCGGCAGCCATCGCGTCGATTTGAGGTTGGGTCGCTGAATATGGAGTATCAACGATGAGAAACAATTTAGAAGGGTTGTCTAGAGAGCTCCATGGTCATGCTTTGCCAAACTCGAGAGAGACATTAATCTGAGTCGATAACGCGTCGTACGATGGCGTGTACCAAATGAAAAGCAACGATACACCGAAAGGCCTATCGTAGCTGAATGGGTCGATTTTTTGAGAGTGACCGACAACTTGCCGACGTCGTTCGTGATCATTGCAACAACACCGCGACTGAAATAACGCGACGCGAGCACACCCTGGCTGGAATCGAGGTTACTTACATGGTGGCGGTCAAAAGTCCGAGAAAAGATTATTGGGGTGATGGATCGAGTACAAAGCACGCAGCGCGCTGCGCGCCGATTAAAAGCGCGATGGCGCACATTTCCTAATTGGGAAGCGTGCTTTATAAGGGCCGGCCCCGAGACTTTTCCTGCTTCTCCCTAACCACCACCAGCGCATCGCAGCCAGAAGCCTCTGTCTGCGCCCACCCTTTTCGTCGTCCACACCACAGTTTTATGCTAAATAGGCCTTCCGAAATACCCCAGACAGACGCCCAATTCCAATCTCCTTCTAAAGTTACCCCCAAGTCCAAAAGCCAGCATGGAATCAACAAAAATGGCTACCCAATCCTCCTTGACATTCCCGTCGAAACGCTCACCGGGATCACCTCATATCTCGACCCGCCGTCGCTCTTTGCGCTCGCCAAGGTCAATCAGCACCTCAATCAGCACATAGGAAACGACAATACGTGGCGACGCGCATTTGCCCTGCAGTTCTTGGGCATTGGGCCGGAAGGCAATCTCGATGACGAGAAGATTCTCCTGCTGCGGCCTAACGAGCGCTCGTGGCGTCAGGAGCTAATCGCGCACTACACGCTAATAAGGTAAATATGAAATGTTACTTTCCTTCTCAGCCGCTTACATATGCTGCTCGTAGACGTTGGGAACGCTCTCGGAATGTGACCACTACACATGTTCCGGTCCACTCAACTATATCTGGGATGCGCCTGATGTCTTCGCACGCGCTCTTGACGTCGTCCATCGCGTATGGCATAGTCGCTCGTTCCATTCCGCTCACCGGCAAGGTGCTCTCTGGATATCTGGATGCATCCGGAGTGCGCGCCGGCCTGGGCATAGGCAATCCCAACGCCGAGTTCACGCCCAATGTGACATCTTGCGCGATGTCGTCTGACGGCGGCACCGCCAAAATTGTATGGGGGTCGAGGGCTGGCCATCTTATCTTTACAGCCGCGCCCCGCGCCATGGAAACAAGCAGGCGAAGCGCAGCAGACATTAAAAGGTGCCCTGCCGCAGACGAACACGACGGGGCCGTCCTTGACGTTCAGTGGATCGAAGCATCTAATGGTTGGGTCATTTCCGGCGGCGCGGATAGCTGCGTTAAATTATGGGACGCTAAAACAGCTAGCTGCCCTTGGACATCCGGGCCCAGCTTAATTGCATTTGTCCCAGATCGCTGTTTGAAGGTCGCAGCATGCGCACAACATGGCTTTGTCGTCAGCGTGCATGCCAGCGGAGATATACATCTCTGGACCGGGTTTGACTTTAGCGTTCCAGTTCGCGCATTCAATGACGTCAAGGCACTTTCCATTCCGTGCCCGCTCCGGACAACGACGGAAGGGTACGATGCGCAGCTTGTGCATGACGTCAAAACACTCAGTATCGATCCTTCAAACCCGTCGCCAACAATTCTCGTGGCCTACCAGAATGACCCCTTTTTCTATCGCATCCGCGTCGATCCTGCCACCGGGCACACGGACACGACAGCATTCGGCGACCCATTCTTCGGCTCCACGTCTGTCGTCGTCCCCTTCTTCCGCACCGAGACCGAGCAGTCGAGTTTCGTCTTCGTCGGGGACCATCTCGGGTGTGTCAGCCTCTATGCCTGGGACACGGACGCCTCGCGCGCCAGCCCCGGCACGCAGGCCGTCGGACCCGTACGCAAGTTCGAGGCGCACCGCGACGGTGCCAGCGTGACCGCCATTGCGTGGAACGGCCTAACGCTCGTCACTGGCTCTGTGCGAGGGACAACGCACGTGTGGGATGCGCTGACGTTCGCGCCGCTGCGTTCGTTTGTGAGCCCCGTGCCCCGGCTTCGTGGGCGCGCAGTGCACCCTGGCGTCGATATTGCCGAGCGCGAAAGCGTGCGCCACATCTTAATCAGCACAGAGCGGGATGCACTGTTCGTTGGTGTAGGTGACCGCGTCATGGCATGGCGCGCAGGGCCTGTGCCGAAGAATAACCCAGGTGGCGTTAGAGGCAGACATTCGGGTGGTGCATTAGGGAAAAAGAGAGCCTTGAATGCCAAGTATCTAGGTATGCTTTGCATTGTGATTGTTTATCCGATCATTGCTCATTGCTGCACACAGGGCAACTCGAGTTGGATCAGACGATTCAGGAATCACGGAGCCTGCTGAAAGAAGAACTCAAGGACTCGAAGAGGTCATTCGGACGTGAGCAGGAACACCGGGCAGGACTGAACAATCTTGGTCTGAGCGAGGCCGAAGCGGTCGAATATGTCCTCATGCTCAGCCGAGACGAAGCTGCCGCAAACGCTTCTGCGTCGTCGTCCTCGGCTGTCGAAGAGGGAATCTTCGAAGGTGACTTCGACGATGACAACGACTTCGCGTCTCAGACAGAGGACGACGCCCCCAGCAGAGCGAGCAGCCGTCGCCCAAGCACCAGCGCCAGCGTTAGTAGCGCGTCGGGTGTCTCTGCCCCGCGCACATACTCGTCTTCGTCCTCCGCGTCGTCGTCGTCGCACCTCTCCGTCGCGTCGCACCGCTCCGGCCTGACGACGACGACGGGCGGCCGGCTCATCCCACGCGTCGCACCCGCCGACCCAAGCTCGAACGAGAAGATCCGCGTCTCGCCGCCGTTCCGCGAGGAGCCCATGGAAGCTGGCCCCGCGCGCGCCCCGGGCGACGACGGCCCCGGCGCGGGCACGCGCATGCACATCGCAGAGCACTACTTCCCGCCGATCGCCCCGAGCGCGGGGACGAGCCCCGTCCCCACAGCTAGCGCCGCGGTGCATGCGGCGTCGCATGCGCTGAGGCGCCGGAGCTCGAGGACGCCGCCGGGTGCTGTGTCGCCGGCGCCCGGCGGGAGCCCGCAATCTGTGCGCTCGTCGGCGTGGAGCGTGCCTCTGAAGCCTGCGTCTGGGGGGTCGGCGGGGGCGAGCCCTGTGTCGTCGGCGTCGGCGGCGGTGCGCAATGTGTGGGCGGGGTCGTCAAGGGTCTCGCCGCCTGTGTGGGCCGCACAGCAGCAGCAGCAGAGTCGGGGTGGTAGTGGAGCGAGTACGATTGCGATTAACGCCGAGCCGCTAGAGGAGATGGATGATGATCTGCGCTTCGCGCTGGAACTCAGCCTGGCTGAGGCGAAGAGCCGGGGCGAGGCCTTGTGAAGTGATGGGGAATAGACGACCGTTTTTTTTTGGTTGTGATGCCAAAGATGCATCGCGGACAGTTTCTTTTCGGTTTTCTTTGCTCTTGCGTATATAACTTACTAAACCTCAAAAAAATTTCCTTCAATTCTTAGATTTCGTTCAGCTTGTTAGAAATTTTATTTTTGTGAACTAGACTTTCGATATTTATCATGATAGATTAGATCGTGATTATACCTCTTCGTTTATTGCTACGCTCCTAATTTTACTGGTGGCCTTAGTCTGACCTCAACGTCGCCGCAACCCTGATGATATTATTTGTTGGTATGTAACTCCAAGTTTACGAAAGCTATTTGTGTGAGGGACATATTTGTGTGAGCGTGAAAAAGAAAAAGCGCATGAAAAAGCAGTTATTTTAGTGGAACCTGCCCTGAAGCTACCCGATGTTGTGTTCAACTTGCCAAGCATTGCCACTCATATACATACTTAGTCGCCAGCGCTTAGTTGGAGTAACAGATGCGTCGGTTGCGCCGCGCACTCCAATCACCAGAAAGCGTTGCTAGTAACGCTGAGCCTGAGTCTGTTATTTCTCTGAATTCACTGCGAAGCCCTTCACTGAATCATAATCACACCCATTTGTGTATCCTTAAGGTCACAGCAAGTTGCCAGGGCAGGAGCGACCCTTCCTCAGGCTGTATCAGAATTCTTCTCTGAATCCAGCGGCGTAACTCTCCATGATGCCAATTTTACCAATGTACAAGGACCTCAGATTAATTTACATCAATATGTGAACCACACCGCTCAGAATCTTCAAACAGGGAAGCTGTTATTACTGGCTCTTTCGTAGCAGTCTTAGTCAACCTTACTCTAGGGCGGGAAGAATCTGGACAGTTTCAGGCTCTGCATCCGTCCCAGGTGCGCCATTTGTCAATGCTCACCATCCTGATGCTATTCGCATGTGCTCTGTCCCCGGATCCTGATTAATTTCTGAATAGATCCGTGCAACCTCGCAGCCCGGCGGCGAAGCTGTTGCTGAACGTCCTTATGCAACGTCCTGTCTAGATCCAGGGGCTGATTTCCACTTTCCTCGTCCCAATGTCACCCGAATAGAATACCGTCCGGATAGAGGGAACAAAATATACGAACGGCATTTATTGTTGAAGCAACGAGGTTTTCCGCTGTGGATACCAGAGCCAAATATGCGGCTACCTTCTCTGTATAGGCGAAGAGGTGTCAGCATAGGCGATGTGGGCATCATCACATCATCGGGTGGATTTTCCTTTCTCTTCAACATATGCCAGCCTCACGATCATCCTGTCAATCTATGGGGCGTTCCGGACGGATTTGTGCCCGTCGAGCTGAAGCCTGCTGATGTATGTGAATTACCAGACCTCACCCCTGGGAGCTACCTTGCCAGTGCTACAATCGAGAAAGTCCAGAACAGCCCATCATTCACGTAAGATACCCTCCTTTCCAGTGAATTTGCAAAGAAGATTAGTATATCTATAATTTTCAGAGGGATGACATTTGCGACCTCTGCTGCGGAGGGTGCCGTCTTGACAGCGCCAGAAGGTTCCATAACCACGGACCTACAAACCGCCAGACGATTCCATGCATATGCAGATGCAAATGTGGAAAGCTGGTATCGCTTTGTTAACGGCACTCGCGGAATGGATGCAAAGAATGGCGAATTACGACTTGTACTTGGCTGCGACAAGGCAACTTCGTACGGCACGGCAGTCATATCAAACATCACGCCGCAAAGGACCAATTACCTCAAGTTTCAACCTTCGGAGAGTACATCTAGCTCAGCTCCTCTTTATCACTGGGAATCCTCTGGCCTGGCAGAATATCGAGTAGGTCCTGACCCAACACAGGTAGCAGTGCTAAGGGAGGACGATACGTCAAATGTGTCTATTGGAGGGAGCTACTTGAACCTGTGCATATTTGTGCGTACTTTAAACCTTACGCTCAAGGATGAAATTCTTGCAGCCATCAACCGCGAAATCGAAGTGGCAGAAAAGCAGCAGAACAAACTTGGGAAAAACACTGGCAGTACTTCTCAAAGTAACCCGAATGCTGAAGCATCCCCTTCTACTGAGAAATCACAGTCGCATACAGCTAGAACTACAGAAGGACTTGTACTCAGAGAGCATCCAAAAAATATTGGCTCACAGGGAGAAAATGTAACTTTCGCGATGTCAGCTGGTGCGATCGTGAGTTTCCTATTGTAAACAACATTTATCCGAAACCTCGTTAATGGCGTTGTAATTCTGTCTTCTAGAAATATCACCCTTCTGACGATATAAATAAGAAGCTTCTTGAAAAGGTGCGATATAGCCCTGTCGACAAAATAGCAGTATCAACAAAATCGCGCCTGCGGTAAAGGCCTCCAAACGTTGTCGCGTTGCAATCACTCAAGATGCAGATTGGTACTCGGTGCTAAATGAGGTATAATATACACCATAACGGTGAAAATTTGTTCTCACTTTACTTTGTTCTTGAATAAGGATGATGTTGTTGTGCCCTCACCCGATGAGCTGACGGAACGAGTACTTGCGGCTCATCATATCAGAGAAAAGGATGGTGAGCTTGAATGTTGGTTCTATGGAAGCTTGCTGATGCATTACGCTTATACTAAGGGATTGTATACTTAAAGCCAACGAGGGTGTGTTTATCGCCTATGGGTCGTCTCGACCATCATCGTGTTGCCGTCGTGAACCACCAATATGTTAGGAACACTCGAGAATGAAGAATGCGCAATATGCACGTCGTACCAAATTGATTCCATTAGATATACAGTATAGGAATGTGAGTCGATTTATATTTATTGAGAAGTAGATAAGCTTGACCTCAATGAAATACGCAGCGTACTAGCCCTTATACCACAACGACAAGAACTAAACACAAACTACGCGATACCGCTCATGATGAAACACTGGCACTAGACACGTTCTTCAAGTCATTACTGAGAGCTAAAGCAGACTCAGTGCCCCATGAAGGTTTGAACACGTTCACTCATTTACTACTGGGGTTTCTGTCAATTTTGTGTTAATTGGTCACCTCAACAGAACCTCTTATCCTGGAGGCGCTCATTGAGTACGCCTTCAGCGCATCTCGCCTCCCCCAAGCTGATCCCTATCTTGTGCAGCATCCGGAACAGACTAACCGCGTTCAAGAGAGACAGTGGCGAATTCGTCATGATCATCGTCTCCGATGTCAACCAGCAGTACGACGCTGTCATAAATCTAAGTCCGTCGTCCACCTATCATGCTCCCAGACGGCCCATAACTCCTCGCAGTCAAGGACCTTAACGATATCCGCAATGTCAAATCGGCCTATGACAACAGGCTCGACACCACCCTCGCTGACGTATTCAGATTGCTCTCGTTCTTCTACCTCACCATCGACAAGACCCGTGACGCACCTGCGATATACTGCCAGATTGCCTCCATGCGGGTCAGTGCTTACCCTTAACCCGCCCTGCGCGTGTCCTACACGCCCGTCGCCACCGCAGGACGGGCGCCCATGTCCGACTGAAAGGAACGCCGGGCAGTACTCTCTTTCGCCTCCTTTCTGCTCGTCCGTGCGCGGTACTTACACCTATATTCTTTAAACAGCAAATCCTCGGCGACATGAACGAATCCGCAGTGTACAACGAGGCGGACCTCGAGCGCTTCCATCGTCGTCTGACCGAGCTGCGGAGCATCGTCCACCAAAAAGGAGGGCGGGAGAAACGCCCCGAGGCGCTTACCAAGTTGCTCGAGCGCCGGCTGAACGAGTGCAGTGCGTCCTCCAGTAGCCATATCGCCCTGCGCTTGTCTCAATACCCCGCGGTGCGCAGAGGCTATCGTGGAGAAATTGCAGGAGTCGCTCGCGGTAATATGGCCTGAGCTCGTGCCGGTGCACCAAAAGCTGGTCACCATCCGCCGGCAGCTGGTAGCGCTCGCCGCGAAGGAGGGCTCACAGAAGGCCGAGCTCAAGCCGCTGCAAGAACAGCTGCGCAAGATCGATTCGTTGAGTACCTTCCCGTTTTATCATGTCATTTACTATTTATTATCTGCGGAGCAAGGCCGCCCGCGCAAAAACATTGGCTGACCGCGCTCCTTCTGCTCTTGATAGGACGCGTGTTAACAGCAATTTCCTCGGCGCGGTCGGCGGGATCCCGTCGTCCCAGGCGATCTGCTTGTCCCTGCTCGAACAGTGCTTCGAGATCTCGTACGAGATCAAGGCGAACGAGGAGTCAAAGAACGTCGCGTCGTCGCTCAAGCCGGTATACGACCGGGTGACTAAGATACGGTCTGAGCTCGAGAATCTGCTGACGACGCAGCGATGGAGCGTCCGCGAGACTGACCTGCAGGACTATTCGCTCAGTTTGCACGAGATCGACAAGATGCTGGCCGACGACAAATCCGTGGATCCAGAAGGGAAGCGTCCCTCCGGCCAATTCGTAGGCAACATCGCGAGAGTTTAATATGTTCTATCTCACTGCGCGATGGCAGGTGCTTTTGTATCTTCTTCACCGGTGTTACAGCCTCATACATCAATTGCTTTCCTCCAGCGAGCCGGTGTCCGAGGAGCTGATGCCAGTCGTAGGCCTACAACTCTCATAGAGCTTCCAGGTTTACTGATAGATATGCAGGCGAACAAAATAGCGACGGTGAAGAAGTGCTTGAACGAAATCCACAGATATGGCGGGCCTTTCAATCCCCGCGACCTATACCCGGTACTTACACTCAAAGCTGTCTTTCTCAGATGCATTCGTGCTGACAACACACACAGTATCAATTGACTCTTTTCCACATCGAATCGAGGCGCAAGGATAACCACTTCATCGGCGCCGACGGGACGATCGCGGAGGGGCAAGGCATCGTCAACGCCAGTCTGAGCGAATGCTATGAATTACTCGAGATGGTAGGTCCCATCCGGCGGCATGCACTTGAGCCCACGTCTGTTTCTGACCACCCCTACAGCTCAAGGTGTCGGTGGATGAGATGGAAGACGACAACACAGAGGATTTCGACCTCTTCGAGTCCGGCTCCGAATAGGATGGGTCGCCGAAGGGTGAGCATTAGCGCTCTGTATTGCGCCCGACGGGCCTTCCCTTCTCTGTTCTGCAGCACACGGAATTGCTACTGCTTCCCAAAATCAAGTTCCTCCGAAGTATCTCGCCCCTGTTACTCCTTTCTGTGTTTTATATAAGGATTGAGTGTATAATAGAGCGCGGACAGCAAAACTGCACATCATGGTATTTCATTATTTAATGGGAGTGGGACCTATTACGCTCGCATCTGGCTCCGTGGTCGGGAAAACGCATGACGGGGACGCGCTGACAGTTTCGCCCTGAAGGCGTTCACCGACCGGCCGTGTTTCCTGGCTGTGTGGGTGCGGGGTGCGCGGCGCACTACGTCAATATGCGCTTCCCGCTGAAACTCAGTTTGGTCGAGACAAGGGGCCGAGGCGAGGCCGCATGAGATGAATACTCGGTCGTCTTCCGTATATGGCACCAAAGACGTATTGCGAACAAGTTCTTTTCTTCTACGCATCTGGCTCGCTAAACCTCTGCGAACCTGATTTCTTTTGTTGAATTTGATACGGCTCGCTAGAAAACATCATCTTGCCGAAATAGACTTTTGACACATACATCACGCTAGGGTCGAGTTTATATCTTTTCGTTTACTGCAGCGTTCGGGGAGTCGTAATCTTCTTTGTCGCTTATTGAGTTCGTTCAAGCTTTCGTTTTCGCTGAGTGGACCCGTTGCGCATATATCCATTTTGTCATATCTACTCCATTTCAGGGAACGTTACACTGCTCTCCGATCAGTCATCGTGCGCACGATACAGCCCACACCCGCGACCTCCGTCAACTGCCAGATCAATCAGCAAACTAACAGCGTGCATGCAGACGAGCGGCCACGCACCTTCTCATGCCACCCGAGGAGCACGCTCCCGCTGACGTCGCCCCAGCCGGGCATCGCCATGCCCTTGTAGAGGTACTTCATCAGCGTGTCCTGCGTGTCCAGCGACAGACTCTTGATCACGCCCGTGATCTCCGTCGCCTTCGTCGTGTTCAGGATCGTGAGCAGCGTTTGGAGGGTAATAATCTGGGCGCGCGGGCGCGCGGTGAGCATCGGCATCAGCGCACATGCACAGCGTACGGTGACGGCGAGCTCCAGTAAACGTACCTTGGCCTCCTCCACGTTAGGCCCGTACGGCGCATCGTCGAGGATCACAGACAGCGCGCCGGGTATGTCGTTCCTGCGGGCGTAGTAGGCACATGCACATCAGCTGCTGTGCCGCCGCGAGACGACACAGGCAGGGAAGGGGGCGACGCACTTGGCTAGCAGGCTGCGCACGGCCGTCTGCCGCTGCTTCGCGTCGTCGAGGACTGCGGCGGGGTCGCGCGGGTCGGCAGCGTACAGCTCGGTCTCCTGCAGGACGTCCTCGTCGTAGATATCAATGTCGACCTTGCGGAAAGCGCCTTCCATTGTCGTTCAGGTGCTGGATTGGTATGGGCCTGATGTTGAAGGTGATGGATGTGGGTACAGTATCTATGCAGTAGATCTATGGTGGTCACTCAAGAGAGGGGCCCGGCAATGATCAATCTCGCCCTTATTTGGATTTGTTGTCTTCCTGCTCACTTATTTCTCGAAATGTTGGAGGTTGGCTATAGTTTTCTAGTACCCATGAATATGCGAATTCGCTTCAAAAATAGCAGTGAGATCCCTTTAAAGAAAATACAAAAAGAACAACGATGTATGTGTAATCTTCGTAATTGTACGCGTTCTTGTTGTACATGTACAGGATACAAAACCGAGCTCCAGAACGTTTATGTTTGGAATTATATGTGGTGAAGGACAAGGACAAGCGGGCTAAACAGAACCTATGTGTCTGCAAGGAACATAGGCACGAAGAAGGGTGTCCAAGGGTAAGATGAGGGACAACATAACGAGAGAGGTGTGCATGTGGCGCAGGTCACGGCGAATATACGCGAGACACTGCAATATTATGAACATAGGGAGGGGGACGACAACGACAGCGCGAAAGAAAGATATCAAAGCGATAAATAACTTATCATTTGTGTTCTACATGAGTATGCAGGATTTGGCAGGAGGCTCGGCTTGGTTTGGGGCTGTCAGCCTTTCGATTTCTTGCAAGCAGAGTTCAAAAACCTTGCCTGCGCACCGCAAAATGGATATATTAGACAGCGACAAAAAGGGGAGGCAAGTGCACGTACCGACGTTGACATTGTTTTTCGCGCTCGTCTCAATCCATGCGCAGTCCATCTCCTTGGACAGCTTCTCTCCGTCCTTCGAGTCAACCTGACGCCTATAGAGCAGAGCACACATGAGCGTCCGTCCACCTGACCGCCGGATATACCCCGCCCGTCCAGAGAATGACTTACGACATCGAGAGATCGCTCTTGGAGCCAACAATGACGCACGGGATCTTGCTAACGCCGCAAAAGTCAACGATCTTGTCGTACACGATTTGTATCATGTTGAACGAGTTGCGCGAGGCAATCGAGTAGACGAGTACGTAGCCGTGTATCCCGATGGCGTACTGCGAGTTTATCGGCGAGTATTCGTCCTGTGCACGCCGCGCATGGCGCTGGTCAGCGGGGGCACCGCGCGATGGGGCAGGTCCCGCACCTGGCCAGCAGTGTCGATAATGTGGCAGTCATACTCGACGTCCTTGTACACCACGCTCTTCGTGAAAGTCGATTCAATCGTCGGGTAGTACGAGTCCACGAAATGGTTCTAGAGTGATGCGCTGAGCTTAATGCCATTGCACGAACGGGTACGCCCCACCTCGATGAATTGTTTTACAAGCGACGATTTTCCTGCACGGGATAAAAATAAGCACACAGATTCATTTCTCCCCGTTGACACGGTCAGCTCTAGAACGTATTTTGGCCAAGGACGCTAGACAGCTACCAGGCCAAGGGAAACGAAGACTGGGTCGTGCATGGGGCGATGTGTATACGATGCGCTGCTCACCGACAGAACGAGAACCCAAAACAGCAATTTTTCTCTTCTTAAGAGGGCTACGGCCAGACATGGTGAATAAAGAGAAAGAGCGAACGAAGGAGATAAGAGGAAAATAAAAGAGAATTAAACAAGCGCAGGGATAAAGGGTCTGAGAAACACTGGAGATACGGTGGAGAAAGACAGGCCGAGGTGAAGTCACTCCTTACAAGGCTTGACTGTGACATCGTGATCCGCCCCTGAGTTCCACATTTGTTCCACAATCCAGCGACCAGGTCGATTCGGCGTTTACTTGCGCAAAATAAATCGTTTGTCCCTATAATGTACGTAGGACTGTTTACAGTTTAAAGATATACAATAAATACACTATGTACCAGGGAGTATGCTCCCAAAACTCGTCACATCCCATCGAGAAAGCTACCAAAACGTCCACAGCAAGGAGAAATTAAACGGGCATAGGTTAATATCGGAGCAATATTGGAGAGCACCGCAAGAAGCACGGCATAATGGCTTCACTGGTGGAACTCGAGGCAATTGCTGCACATCCCCTTCGGCTTGAACGGATTCTGTCTAAAGTTTTCACATACGCCACCACCGACACCACCGCTCAGCTCGATCGCGCTCTCGAACGGCGACTGATCGTACGTGCCCTTGCCGCTGATGCTGGCATTGCCAGTGCCCAGCATCGACAGCGACGCCGATGACGCGTGGTTGGAGCGCGCCCCGGGGAGCCGGCGCTCGGGGATGGGCGGCGTCGCCGGCATCTGGCTGGGCGCGCGTCGTGGCGGGGGCGGAGGCGGAATCTTCTTCGTCGGCGTAGCAGCCCCGCCCCCGCTCGCATAAGTCACGGGCGCCTCTGCGCTCTGCGAGCGGTTGATCAGTGGCTGTTGCGCAGGGTCGAGCGAGTTCAAAATGCTCCGCTTCGATGGGGTCGTGCTCTTCGACTGCCAGCTGCTGTCATCGTCGAAATCGGGCATTGGCCTGCGCGTCGGGAGGGGCGGAGGGAAATTGAAATGACTGTCGTCGCCGTCGTCCTCAGTCATGCTCTCCGCCGCGCTGTCGGTGATGCTTGCTTGGTCGTTGAACGCTCCGTAAAATATAGGGCTCTTGTTCGCCGCCATTGGCGTCGCGCCGGTGATATGCTCGTCATCTGCATCACTTGCCAAGTAGCCGTCGTGGTCGCTGTCATACCCGCGATTTCCCGGATGCAAATTGAGTGGGTTCACCTTGGATGGCCGGTTCTTCGAGCCTAGAGGTTGGGTATAGGATGCCGGGAATAGCCCCTGCTGGCCATTCAGCTCGCCCATCCACCAATCATCCAGCACCTCATTGACAACGACGATTTCATTTCCGGTCTTGAAGCTCAGTTCATCCGAAGAGCCAGAGAAATCGTACATAGCGCGCACAATCTTCTTGTCCTGCATCGAAGGAGGCTTCAGAATCTTCGGCAGACTCTGCGAAAGTGTAGGCGTCGAGAGGTTTTCTTTGGACTTGCTTTTCGAGGGAAGACGGGTGAGCCCGCGGAAGCTGGACGACTTCCTAACCTTGTGAATCCCGGCCTCGCTTTGGTCTGCGCTAGTGCCTGATCCTTCGCCATCGTCCAGCGCGGCGAACGCCTCCTTATCCTTGCTCTTCTTGCTAGTGCCGCTTTTGCCTGTGACAGATTCGACAGCACTTGAAGCCCAACCAGAAACACTCATCTTCCGCGGTTTCTCGGAGCTCTCTTTCTCTTTCTCCTTCTCCTTCTCGTCCGGAGTAAAGATAGAAGCAGAGACACTGTCCTTGCGCTTTCTTGAGAGACGAGAGGCGGGACGCGAGGGAGGTTTACTGGCATTCGACCCACTTCGTGAATGTCTGGTGGAAAGCGAAGGCCGACGAGTATTCGAGTCCTCGTCTTCCGAAGAATCAGCAGTTGTCGGCGTAGCTGATGCGGATCGGTCTTTGCCGTTCTTATTAACAACGCTGAGTCTAGAAGAGGAACGGTTTGCAGAAGCTTGACCGTTCACATTCGTGGCCTTATGGCGCTTCGGGTCAGTTCTGTGATGAATGATGCATCAATGAATGCTGGAGCTATGGATAAGGATGATCTACTCACTGGCCCAGCCAATCTGCCTTCACATCCGCCAGAACGTCGAGATATGATTGAATGAAATTCATCTCTAAGTCGAGGAAGGCAGTGAGTTCCTGAAATTGGTTGTGTTCGTTTTCTTGGATAGCATGCGTATGGGCTCGCATGTCCTCTGCTGTTTCCTCACTGAAATACGCGATTGGATTATGTCGCTGATGTAGAGAATAAACCACGTACTAGCGCTGCCTCGCCCTCTCCAATTCGTCCTCTGCTTCGCGCCTTTCTTTCTCTTTTTTGCTATTACTACTTTGAACCTTCTCGAATTTGACAGTAGCAGAATCGTAGATAGTCCTGAATGATACATCAGTTAGCTGGGTCATTCAAAGGAAACCAAGCGCAGCATACCGTCTATTTTCCAGTTTCTTCTTCAGCGACTCATACTCCTTTATCTCATCCTTGAATCGTTCCATCGATACAATGAACGTGTCCTTGAACGTCAGAGCATATGCTTCCTGGAGAGTAGCGACTTTGCAATGCGCCCGTCCGAGTTTGATCAACGCCCTCCCTACGCCAACATGAGACAATTGATTAGAGGACTGGAGTACGCCACACGAGACGCACCGAACATCGAGTCGTCTTTGAACTCCTCGCCATGACCGATCATGACGAGGCCCAGAGAGTCCACGGGGAGCATCTTCTCCTCCTCCGTGAGCGCCTCGCTCGCCTTGGTCTTGGACAGGACGCGGTGGTAGGCCTCGGACGCCGTCATCAGCCTGTACGCCATAATTAGCACGCCTGCGCTGTTGTCGCCCGTCAAACATGACGCCTAGCGCACCTCTGTATACCTTCCCGCCGGAGCTGCACATCCTTCTCGAGCTCGAGAAATTCATCGTCGACTGGCGGTTTCTCGCGCGTGGAGATCACTTCCCCCGCCCACTAGAAAAAGAACATCGAAAGTGGCATGATGAGCGCACGGAACAGCACCCTGAGTTTGAATAGGAAGCCAACCTGGCGGAGCCGTCCTAACTGTCGTGCAGAAGTCAGCAAATGATCCCATAAATTTATGAGTGCGACATGCCTGTCTGCTGGCCATCCTGTGGTCGTTGTGTCTGAAGGTAAAATATGTTATGAGGTGGCTCGAGGTGGGTCTATAACTGAATTATGACGGGGGATGCCGAGTCAAAGCCGAGCCATCCCCGTCGATCACTGTTCTCCATATTTAGCATTTCTCCGGTTTCGACATCTGCAGAAGGGCTCGCAGACTGCCTGAGTTCCTTGTCTCTGAGAAGATCATAAAGATTTTGACCTCGTCAACAACTATCAGTAACAGTCATATCTTAATATGCATTTTCAACCATCCAAATCAACCCAACAGACCCACTGACGGCACACAACACACTGTTGACACACTGTCTAGATAACATCGCAGGACTCGGGGCCTGACTAATGATTCATGAGCTCACATGTCGATAAATGTCATTGATCATCCTCAAGTCCGTCGCGAAGCGGTGGCCTTGTCCATTGCTTGTCCGCCTTGTTCATGGCTAACAAAAGCGCCAGAACAACCCCTTCGCCATAGCACCTGCCCCCCATAGTTGGAACAAATAGCCAAGGCCGTCAATCCATACACTGACTCGGATGTGTCGCAAAAAGGGTCACTGGCTACAAAAACTCGTGCGTCGTCAGCGATAAAATTTGAGCACATGATTATTGCTTCGGGTTCGGCTGAACATACGTACTCAGCACTGCGTAGACAATGCATGAAAGGAGGAGCCGAATTCATTGTTCAGCTAATAAGTCGTACGATCGGTAAACACTGTCGAGTGAGTGCTGCGGAATGCTGTCCTGCTCTCAAAAGCTATATCAAGTCAATAATAATAGCAATATCAGGATATGAATACGAAGACCGGGTTTGACAACACACCTTAACAAAGATAATAACGCTGGCACAATAGCGGTTAAACATGCCACAAAAAAGGTATCGAATGGATTACAATAAGTAGGCGAACACATACAATGATACAAAACACATCCTTGGTCAAAATACGACCAGATCAGGACAACACGTCTAGGACATGCCCTTCCCCGCGAGACGGGCGCCCTCAGAGATAGCCACAGCCTGATGGTCAACGCGAATAGAATTAGAGGTGTGGAGGATAACAAAAGACTGATACACACCTCTTCAACCCACGGCAGCTGGAAGAATTCACTACGCTTCAATTCTTCCTGGCGCACAGTTGCGCCCTCAGATGGGCCGCTGCCCATGATATTCTCCAGATCCCTCGACTGAGACTCCAGCCATGTCTGTATAAACTGCGCAGGATCATTAGCGAAGGATTCGAGGAATGTGCGCTTCATATGCGAATTGTGCAGAGATTGGGCTAGCAGGGCAATCTATAAAGAAACTGAGTCAAAAAGAACAATCGTGCGAAGAACAAAAAAAGTGATAATACCTCTTCGTCGATCTTCAGCAGCGTCTGGGCTGACTCCTTGCTAGCGTTCACAGTTACGGCCATCCTGTTCTTAAGGATTGTATCCTCCGTCTTGATCTCCACGTCCCACGCTGAGGGTCGTTCTGGCGGTGGAACCGTAGGGTTGAGATTATAATGTAAAATGATTGGGTCGGGGGCTGCGAGGTGGCGGTTGACCAGGTCTGGAAGTTTTGAGAAGCTAATGCTGTCGGCGTTGAATATCTACCATACATTAATTTATTAGAAGACTAGAGCAATCAGAACAACATACAGGCCTAAGTTTCTCGTCCGCGCGAATTATTCGCCGGTCTACTTTGTCTTGCAGACCTTGCAGTTTGATGTAGTTCCATAGCGTTTGAATAACGCCAATGCGACTTTCCTCTTTGATACCAAGAATACTACCTAAATTCTTCTTGAATACTGAAAATATCGTCCAAGAATTTATCAAGCTTACCAAGGTCCGGTGATATTTTGAATTGATCTGGGAAATGGTCCAGATACATGATTACGCGAATTTTGGTAGCCATGTCCCCTGTTCGCCTGACTGTAAAGCCATCGAATACGGGATTGTGATGACCAGTAGCTCTTGGCCACTGGAAAAATACATTAGTGAGCGGATTGAAGGCGACCGAATAGCCACTCACCTCAACAATGTTGCCGTCTGGATAGAGCGCCGGGTCGCGGTCTAATTCTATGACCATACGCTTGATCATAGTCGAAAACTTGCGTGGTGGATTTTTGTCTTTATGCCGTTGATTTGCAGGCTAAGTGAAGGAAGTTCGAGCGCGCCTCTGCACCGCATGAATGTATAGGTGACGCACCTCCAATAGCCTTCCTTCAATCTTAAACGCCCATGCAGGAATGCCTTCCCCTGTCTCAAAGTTCGTCACGGCAGGCATGTCTGACACGTTCTGCCAGAGTTGTCCGGAGACCGTGTGGCTCATGAATATCCGGAGCGTCCGCGTCGTCTGCGAGTAAACAGACAAACATCAATACAGCATAATCCCAACATCTCGCCCACAGCAGCCGTCTGGCGCGTTTGAGGTGTACTCACCGTGGGTGTCCTGGCCATCGCATCCTGGACCTCGACTCGCTTCCTCGTCATCGTCCAATCCAGCTTCCGCTCCATCTCCAGTAGGTCTTGGTACATACGCGAGTCCTGCGCAAAATCCGGGTTCTGTAAAATAACATTGGGAATGGACTTGTCCAGCAGTTTTCTTTTTCTAGAAATGGAAAGGAGAAGTTAGCCTTGCAAGGTGACGGCGAATGGAAACAGGGCTGACTTTGCGGCCTTGGGACCCTCCATGGTTGAATGTCAGAGTGAGCGTAAGGTGGGAGTGTGACCGTTACGTTGTGTAACGCGTGCGTAATCTGACGGACCCTAACCCTAAGACCCAGTCAAAATTAACTCCGACGGTGCCGAATCCGGATGAGCCCAGGTCATTTGCTGTGCAAGTTTTGACCAGTCACATAGTCGCTTAGATTTCAGCTGATTTATGAGGCTCACAGTGCTGACAATCGCTGGAAATTTCCCCACAACGCAGGGAAACAAACAACGCTAATGTAGCCTAACGATGGAAAACTGGTAAGTTTAGCTATGCAAATCAATCATATCCGATGAACCTCAATAACATCGGGTTCAAGCAGCGTCTTCATTATACTAGCATTACGTGTTGTACCGTACCCTCTAAACAGTCGTTTCGATGCCCAAAGAACCCAGAGTAACAAGGCGTTTGTGGTCTAAAGAATACACCTGTTCATGCGTCAAATTTTGCAAGGGCGTCATGCGGAAGATCTCTCAGTCAACATATCTTAGGCATGCCAAATATACTGCGAAGACACAATCAGCGACCTCTTCTGTGGCTGCTGCGGCATCTTATGAACCTCAAAGCTTTGAGAGTGAATCTGTAAGATCTCTTCCATGTTATCATTCAAGTACTAATTAGATCCTAAATTGTTCGAACTTAAGGATAATGAGAAGAATGGTCCGCTATCTGATCAACACTTGGACAGCTCCCAGAATCTTGAGTTCGAACGCGAACTCCCATTCGATTTGCAAGACAATGATATTGAAGATCCAGGATGTCTTAATGAGATAAGAGCTGAGGATCCAGTTGCCGCGAACGTTGACTTGTCTGACATAGGCGCCTGTCTGGATGAGTTGTTCGAAAACACCCACTTGTCAGAGCTTCGCATAGCTAATGAATTTATTCGAGAGTTACAAAACGCCACTTTAGGTGGGAGGCATTGCGGCCTTGACCCAGAGGCCCTGTCACTTTTGAGGAATCCGCCAACGACGTCATTCACACTCGAAGACAAACCCGATTTACACTTAGCTTTCGACCTTTTTTTGGCCAGTCTCAAGGCATCCGTGGATGTCTACAATACCTCCCGCGCGTCTATTCTAAGGCGTCATCCTGAAGACAATATCCCGTCGTACGATCAAATGAAGAACACCCTTGCGCGTATAACGGGTGTTAAATCCATTGTTTACCCCATGTGCAAGAACAGCTGTGTTGCATTCACTGGACCATTAGCAGACTTAAACCATTGCCCCAGGTGTCAAGAACCAAAGCGGTGTCCTATCTCCAAGAACTATCATCAAGAATTTCATACAATGCCGATAGCTCCTATCCTCCAAGCTCTCTGGCGCAATCCCGAAAGTGCTCGTCGATTTCAATATCGCAGATCCAAGACTCAAGAAATTATAGAAGAACTGCATCGTAACTCTGGACAGCTGTCGACATATGAAGATTTTTTCCACGGAAGCGACTACCTTGAACAGGTTCGGAATGGAAATATTACTGACGATGATATTGTTCTTATGTTTTCTATCGATGGTGCTCAACTATATGCTCACAAAGCCTCTGACTGCTGGATCTATCTTTGGGTCATAATGGATTTCAGTCCAAAGGAGCGCTACAAAAAGGAGTTTGTCATTCCCGGGGGATTCATACCTGGCCCGAAGAAGCCGAAGAACATCGACTCTTTTTTATTTCCAGGGCTGTATCACCTTGCCGCAATCCAAAAAGAAGGCTTGTGTATCTGGAATGCAGCTACTAACAT
Source organism: Hypholoma fasciculare (assembly GCA_016801325.1). Lineage (NCBI taxonomy): Eukaryota > Fungi > Basidiomycota > Agaricomycetes > Agaricales > Strophariaceae > Hypholoma > Hypholoma fasciculare. The sequence goes on from JAEKIV010000051.1 coordinate 67,968, forward strand.
ATCGTTCAAGAGTCAATTGTTTCTAGGGCTCGATACTGCAGATGGGCCTGCTATGGCATATCTTAGCGGCCTTGTTGGCCATCATGGGAAGTATGGCTGTCGCCTCTATTGCCCCACACCCGGTCGACATAAAACAAATGGACCTCATTATTATCCAGCACTCCTCAAGCCTCTGCAGTATGCAGTACCGGGTTGTGATCACTCGGACTTGTCACATTTCACAGCTACCATTTCACAGGGCAATAATCACTATATCACCAATCTTCGCTATTTATTAGGATCGCCGAATGACACACAGTACAAGAGAAGACGCCTCGAAACCGGGATTGTCAAACCCTCTATCTTTCTTGGCCTTCCCTCACGCTCTACATTACCAATTCCACGTTGCTTTGGCTCCGACATCATGCACCTGGGCACATTTAACCTATCGGATCTCCTTCTATCTCTTTGGCGTGGCGTACTTGACCATGATCGACTTGACCCCCCGACGAATTGGCCATGGGCTGTTCTCCAAGGTGACATCTGGGAATCACATGGAAGAGATGTAGCCGCCGCCACACCATATCTTCCCGGATCGTTTGATCGCCCTCCTCGTAACATTGCGGAGAAAATCAACAGTGGATACAAAGCTTGGGAATGGCTACTGTATCTGTATGGCCTTGCACCCGCACTCCTCTTCGGCATTCTTCCGGATCCTTATTATTCACATTTTTGTAAGCTTGTCCGTGGGATGCGGATTATCCAGCAATACAACATCACTGCCTCTGACCTTGTTCTCGCCAATGATTTACTGCAGTCATTTGCTCATGAATTCGAAGTCCTTTATTATCAACGCCGAGAAGACCGTCTTCATTTTTGTCGACAAAGCATTCATGCTCTCCTTCACCTTGCATCAGAGGTCACCAGAATCGGACCGCCAATCTGCTCTTCCCAATGGACAATGGAAAGAACAATCGGTAATCTCGGCGAAGAAATTCGACAGCCTTCAAATCCGTTTGCAAATCTTTCTCAGCGCGGCTTACTTCGTTGTCAAGTTAATGCTCTTATCGCTATGGTCCCAGTCCTCAAGCCAAATCAGTCTGATTTACCCCGTGGCGCGGTCGACCTCAATGAGGGCTACGTACTCCTCCGTGCGAAAGATCGATACAGCCGACACATGAAAGACAGAGAAATTACCGCACTCAAGGCTTACATCAGAGCCCGAAATCAGTCTGCGTTTCTGTCACTTCAAGAGGATTGGTCGCCTAAAATCACTCGTTGGGCCAGGCTTCGTCTGCCTAGTGGTCAGATAGCCAGATCACGGTGGAAAGAATCTCTGAAACCCATCAATAAAATCCGTGTTTCAAGAAATGTGAAGGTATGTCTCAAAGTCATTAGCTATCGATGATGTTGTTTTCTCATTAAATTTCATTCAGTTCATAGCAGATAATTCTACTGTAATATCTATTGCAGAAGTTTTATACTACTTTCAGTGTCGTGTAAACGGTCAACCAGAAACACTTGCTGTGATTTCGGTTTACTCCTCGCCTCTCCCTGGTCTTTTGAATCAATCTCACGGAACTTTCATTTCTTGTAAACATTCAGGAGACAACAATCTCATGGTAATTAATGTTAAGTGTATCAAGGCTGTAGTCGCAATGATACCTCACTCTCCCGCAGGTGTGGGCGACGACGAAGGATATTTTTATCTTGTAGAACAACCAGGCCTGGACGTTACAGATTTGGGAGACTTTCGTTCCGAGACGTTGTAGTTGTCCGTGCTTACATAATGTCTATTGTAGTGTTGAATGAAGTGTTCGAGTCATTTACGTCTTATAAGTGGCCTTCTTGTACCATTCCCATCGTGTGCAATCCGATTACCCTGCCCAATCAGTTCTTTACATAAAAATGCCAGAACCGACTGCCGACTCTCCTAGTGTTGTTTCGTCCCACTATCATTCAACTTCATCCTCAAACGATTCCTTTTGCCTCTCCAGCCATTACAGTACCTCTATTTCCGATTCGCAAGAGCACAAGCCAACGGACAGCCCAGACGAGCCAGCAAACAGCCTCCCCGAGCTCAGTAACAGGAGCGAAAGCAGGCCACCACTTGCAGCGAGCGCAGAAAATTCACCGCGACCTCTGCTCAAACGCTATCAACTATCGAACCCTGATCACACAATCTACAGCTTTGACTGGTCCGACAGCACCAACACATCTGACGAGGAATTTTCACCAGACAATCCATTCTATTGCTACGATATGCCAGCCGCGACTTCAAAAGCCAAAGATAAGGATGATCATCGGAAGGTCCCGCCCACTCTCCCTCCTCCTACGCTGTGGTCCGCGTTCACCCATAAGGAGATGTTCTCCGAGTACATCGCCGCTCAAGGACTCGAAAACAATTATCCCATGCCATTTTCCACTACAGAGGCGGAGCCATCCCAAGCACCAAAAGGACATCTCGAACTCAACAAGGATTATGCCAATATTCAGCTGATCACCGATTCCAATTTTGCTCCAGACAGGATATATCACAACTGTTCCTGGAATTGGGTGACTGACGTTCTCCTGGCTGACAGCAAATTGCCCATACCATTTAACCGCAATCTGATCTCCTCAAACGACGATCTTTGGGAGCGCTCCCCTGGTGTATCGAACTTCAGAAAACTCCCTGATTTGAGCAACCAAGTCGAGACGCAAGACTGGCTGAACTATTTGGGAAACAGCGTGGGCGTCCTACACGGAGTAATCAAACTTTCGGAGGATGGCAAACGTATCGACAACATAGCTCCGGGCGATCGTTCTTTTGACTGCGAAGGGAGCGACAAGCCCCTGGATTCAGGTCTTATCAAACGGAAACCGGATATTGTGGCTATTGACCGCACCTTTCGTCACCATGTGGAGAAGAGCACTCGTCTGGGCTGGCCGCTAGTTCAATCACTCATCGAGATATCCTCAGACCCACGTCGTTCCTACAATGCGACAATCAAGAATATCCTCGAGAAGGCCGCCAATGTTTTTGAGGCGCAATTACATCGAAGATATATTCTTGGTTTTGTACTCCTAGGCAAAGAGCCTGATATCACCTTCTTTTTTGTATACATCGACCGCGTCGGGTTAGTCGCGACCGTACCCGTGTTACTCGACGATTTCAATAGCTTCATTCTTGCTCGCGTCGTCTTTGCTCTTACCTTTGCAAGTGATGCAGTCCTTGGGATGGATCCGCATGTTACCTTCGATCGCTTCACCGGCAAACCACTGACAGTGATGGTAGATGATAAAAAATTCACCGTAATCACCCAGATCTTTGCATCTCCCTATCTCTTCAGTCGTGGCACTCGTGTTTACATCGTGGCAGATGAAGCTGGAAAATTCACATTCTTAAAGACTCCTGGGTACAATCAAACCACAAGTCATCGGAAGTTGACAATATCAAGAAAATTAGTCGCATGGTGGAGGAGGCGGAAGAGCTTTCGGCGCTTTTTCGGGCACTCTGCCCGAGGTTTGTCGCTGGAGATAACAATGTCTGTTGCACGGATACCCCCCGAGACTCTTTAAAACCGCTATGTGTTGGACGCACTCGGCGTAGGGTAGTCAGTGGTCCCATTGGGGACCCTATAACTTCTTACCGTTCCCGCGTAGAGTTGCTGCAGGCCTTCATAGATATTGTCAAGCGTAAGCCTTCAAAGTTGTTGATGTAACTAGTGCCGGCTAACACACGTTCCAACAGAACTTGATTTCATAGCCAACAAATGCGGCCTAATTCACGGAGATGTCTCTATCAACAATATCCTCATTGTTCGACTCTTGCCCAACATACTTGCTGCAATGTTTCCTGATCTGGAGATCAACCCCGATGTTTACAGTGAATTGATGAGCGCGGCTTTCCCCAACGCCCCTTGCACCAATGAGGGGCTCTCTATTGCTTTCGCAACAGGTGGTAGCCTGATCGACTTCGATTACTCTCGGGAAAAGGACATTCTTTCGGCCAAGACCTCAGTAAGTTTAAATTTACTTTTGCGCTGTCACACATCACTAAAGGTTGATCATCTGTAGGGGACAATGCCTTACATGTCTCTCAGTATGTCAGACCCAAAGACCTCGGCCCAAGTCAAGCATCAATTAGCGCATGACCTCGAGTCTCTGTTCCTTGTCTTTTTACACATTGTCCGGTTTCTATCAGCCCCCAGGGGTGATAACGAGGATGATAACAACAGGTCTCAGCATTTGCAGATTGCACGGTGGCATCACGAAGCAGAGCAAGCCTTCCTCTTTTCAGATAAGAAGGCTGATCTGCTTGATGTCTATGCTGAGCCAGAAACCTATGTCTCCCAGTATTGGCATCCTGTCATCCCGTACCTCAAGAAACTCTTCGAAGCAGTCTACCCGGATTTATCTTTCATGAACAGAGACTATAGTAGCCCCATCACTCCCGAAACATTTGTTTCAATTCTATCGCAAGCTCGGGATTTCTGTTTAACGCTCAATGAAAACAGTCTCAACTACGCGGTAATCTTGGCTATTCCAAAGAAGCGTCCCTCCACAACCCATACTGCAGACACAAGGAAGGTGAAGCGAGCTCGGACTAGGAAAGCTCCGTGCAAGCCTAAATGTCCCAAAGCAGCTCGGAATGACCCACAGCCCAAACCTCGTACACTTAAAATCGGACGTTTTAGCAACTGGGAAGACTCCGTCGCTATGTGAAGAAATGTACCGCTGCCTGCAAGATTATTGTCGCTCTTTTTGTTGCTGTATGTTCTCGAAGATTTGTTGCACCCGCACCTACATGTAGTTATGCCCTCGTATATGTTGTATGAATGTCGAATATCAATATGTTGTTTGTGTGTACTCTGGGATCTGATGATATTATTTGTAAGCTGAGTTTGGCAACCAGAGTGTGGAGGTCGCTTCAATGTTCCTTTGACGGAGTCCCCTACCACGTTGCAATGGACTTGCGAGTGCCCAGCCCAGCTCCGTCTGTTCCTTTCAGTACCAATAGTAACCCTCCCCCAGCCTCCGTACTATCTTCATCGTATCATAATTTTGGTGTACCTGAACGACAAAGGGTAAGCAGTCTAGGAATATGGAACACTATTTATGCTCATGTAAGGTACATACTAGCCGTGGACCTCGTCTAATTCTGAATCAAGCTGGTCTAATGTGAGCAGTGGACAAGGGTCTGCTGTGCCTTCATCACAATACCACCAACTTCTCGCTCGCTTCAACGAATCACAACGAGAAAATTCATCGCTCTGGACCAAAAATGCTGCACTCGAAGCCAAAGTTGAGACTTTAATGTATGTTAGGAATTTCTCGTTCTGAATTGGTCTAACTAATCTGATAGGATGGCATACAATATGTTACTGACCCACATTCCTACACCCACAAAGCCTCAACTTGCTCTCCGCCGCGAAGACTACCCTCGTGTTCGATTCTGGACGCGGCAGGACTGGAATGCTGCCTCACAAGACTCGCAAATCCTCGAACTTGAACAGCCCGACGAATCGGAGGCATTTCCGGAACTTGATATTGAAGAAGGCAACGAGCCCAAGGAACCTTTGGCCACCGGTCGTGCTTGCGCCCGTGGTAAGCATCGATCCGCTCAAGGCATCAATGTGGCCATGAAATATATTGAAGATGAGGAGGGTACAGTAATTGATGGATATCGAGGAGCAGAAATACGCCGTTATGCACGGTCACTGTGGGTGCAGATGGCGCTAGACAATAAGCTGCCGAAAGCCTGGGGTAACGCGGATGCAACCAGCTTAGCCACCTACAACGACTCAATGGCACAGCGATTTCCAGAACTTCGTCTATGTGCCTCCGATTGGAAGGCAAATATGGTCGCTATCGATAACTACCCATCTTGGCGCCATAATTGGTTGAAGAAGCAAAACAAGGACAGTACATCCAAGCGCCCTATTTACGACCACTCGGAATCTGAAGGCTCTTCGGCGAAGAAGTCAAGGACTGGGCTCAAGATTGGCAATGAGTTGCTTGCCCCAATCCCACCTCTCCCTCAAGAAGGCCAAGGTGCACCACTTGATACGGTAAGATAGTCCATGACTTGGCATCCAAAAGTCATTATTTATCGACTCAACTCTCTAGATACCTTTACCGACAATCAATTTGATTGCAGGAACCCCATTCAAAAATCCTCCTATTGATGTAAGTTACTGCCTTAATCAGATCATATGAATGCCGACCAGTTCTCCAGCCTACTTTACCTCAACATAATCTCACTTTCACCGTTAAGCGATCTATTTATCTTGCTACTGGGTGTCGTTACTCATCACATTGCCTTTTCAACAGATTGGAAATCCGCTCATGCATACTAGCACTGGCACAAATGGAATGTGGCCACTGCCGACAAATTCCACCGACCGATCTGCACCGCCAGCACCATACCCATTTATTGGGTTGGCCACCGGAGCACCTACACCAGCAACTTCTGATCTACTCACACCGTTAGCTACAGATATCACCAATGCTCTGCCTATGAAACGTGGCAAGGGTGCTCGAATGCGGCCTACAAAGACTAATACACCTCGGTATGTGAATCATTGTTGCGCAGAAAATGTGTACTCTATAAATGTAAGCTTATATATCCTTCAATCTAGGAACCTTTGTGCACAGGATTGGGTTAAAGCAAACCCCCAAGGCACAACAGATGATTTCAAGTTTTATTACAGCAACCTTTCCGACGAGCAAAAACAGGTTCTATTATGTTTCTCTACATCTTTCTCACTGGATATTGAAATCCTTCTCACAGGTTTGGGAAGAGAAGTCCAAAGCTGCTTTGTAACTGGCATTATACTGGAGGCTGCATCTTGTTTGTGTTCATGGGACTTTCGAGTGCACAGTTGTCGTGTATCGTCAAATAAAATCTAATTACATAAGCACCACTTTAGTCAATATAATTCGATTTGCCTCCTTCTGCAGCAAGTTGAGTATGATTGATTTAGATAGAATTACAATTAATTTTCCTAAATACACCTCTAGTTGGGCTGAAGTCAGTTGATAAAACTAGACATTTGAGCCTCTTCAGTTCGTGGCAATCAGGGACATCTCGGAATAGTCCGAGGCGCTTTTGACCGGGCCTAAGAATTGGACGGTTTCCACTTTACGCACCGTTTATCCAAACGCTATTCAAACGCTATTCTAAGTGTTGCACAAGCTCCATTTAGGGGTGTGTATATTTCGAGTTCAAAGACGTGTTTACTATAAATAATACAAATAGGTGACATTCCAAATAAAAATCGATCTTGACGTTGAAACTTGGTCAGGAACGATTTTCGAATGAAATTGAACGAGCTTAAGATCCAATAAGTAATCTAATAGCAATCCGCAAATCATCCTAATACCACTCCTAAGCGTTATTTAATCCAATCGTTCACGGTTTATAAATCAAGTATACGTACAAGGGTATTTTTCATCTGGGAACGACCGGTGTGGCGTCTTTAACCAAGACCTCCGAGGATTTCTCATCGAGGCTTCTTGGATGCTTCTCTTCTATGCATGAATCCGGTCTTATTTCTGTCGTGTTATGGCCCCGTGGATAAATAGAACGCCTCTGGATTGGCCCTTAGAGCCGAGTTCCAGTGTCATAACATAATTAAACCAGCCAGGATTGGATCGAAGAGATGTACCCCATTTCTGAGCCTACAGCTTCTTTCTCCATATCACGAGGCCCCAGTCCCATTTGAATTTCTACCCGAAGTTATGTCGTACAGAGTATGTCTGTTTTTGAAGCTAGCAATTACGCATCCAAGAGGAAATGCATTACAGAAAAGCTGTATCGAAAGATTGCGATTCAGAATATTGAGCGTCGAGCCTTATCTCTACGAAATGCTAGTATTTTAGCGGAAAGCCGTGAACTTCTGGGCGCTTAAGCTATGTAGATTATATTTCCTGTAGAAGGCGTACCACATTGCCCATATACGAGCTTGAATAATATATCCAGCACTGACGACAAAATGACCTAAAATATTAGACCTCTCGCACAACAATTACAAGTGTCACTGCAATCCAGCTTGAACATTTCATAGTAAAGTGAACTGTCCTGGAGGAATAGTAAACAATTGCACCGCAGATGTTCAGCACGCAAGATCTTTTTTTTTTTTTTCGTACTACTCGAATAAGTGGAGTAAGTGAGGACTTGTCCCCGGCAGTTTCATATTAGTACTCTAGCCAGATGATCGAAACATATTAAAGCTTCCATACTACGCAAAAAATACATTGGCACAGGTCGGAGCAAGTACCAGATACCTCCAAGCTATAGCCGAAACCCCAGAGAATCGGTAGAAAAATAGAACTTGTAGAGTTCTTATACTTTTGTCAACACATATTTGGAATAGCTGACCCCACGTTAACCGTGCGTTTACCTATACCGTGACTATACCTTAGTATGTATAACGATCGTTCATCAGAATATCCCGTCTCGGGGCCGCATTATATATATAGGGATAAGACTGCGGGGGTGCACCACGCGCGCTGTCGCGCAGTGGGCTTGCGGCGGTCCTCACCCGCCGTCGCGGGAACGATGGTCATAAGGCCAACGTAGAGCTTGTCTTATGACTATTCGACTCAAATTCGACTACGTTTTTTGCTATAATTATTTTTAGGCAGGAGTCATGGGTGGTTCCGTCTTGCTTCTGTCTCATTATTTGCGATGGTAGGAACATGACCTAGAACTTTTTATTTGGAACAACTCGAGGCGAACGTTGGGCGAGCGCAAGAATCCGTCATCGGCGTGGGATAATCCATGCGGACTTCAAATTCTTACAAAATGTCTTCTCAACTTCAATCTGCACCAACGTTTGACCATAACTCTCACTGCCGTCTTTTACCTGGTCTGGAACTTTCATTCTTTCTCGTCTATTTTATGGCCTGGTGTACGTTCTATACTATTCCAGACTGATTACTTAGGTATTTCAGGTGCGATCGGTCCCACAGCTCCTCCCGACGTGATCTAAGGAGGCTGTAAAGTGAAAACAGGGCCTTCCTCATGATCACCTGTCCCGCTTGCTGTCCCGGAAGACCTCATAATGCGGCTTAATTCACTTTTATGATCTATCAGGGGAGACATATTCTGGTTATAGCTATTTCTTGAGCTCAGTTGTCCAACCGGCTAGTCACGCGCAGTCGGCTCCAAAATTACCTTTTCCGCGCCATTTTGCACGGTTCCTTCGCCATTTGGCGTGCGATAAAACCAGCCACGAAACCATCCTTCCGAGAGAAGTCGATTACCTCTGAAGGCAACAAAATAGGTGCTTGTGAAACGTGCGCCGGGACTTCGAAAGCTTTAGGACACCGTCGAATTCACTGAAATGCGCATTGTTCTGGGTGTCAGTCGCCAAGATTTGTAGTGACCCTCTCAAAAAGAGGCATATTCTAGTCGTTCGCCGCAGCACCTCTGGCTTTTTTCGGTCCTTCTCCTGGGCTTTTGCGGACTTTCTGGCACCACTGACGATATTTCATCAAAAAATGAGCACTTTCAACGCACGTTTTGCGCGCTCATACATGTCAGGGAAATGCCGACTGCTTAATATTATCTCTGATTTCGCTTTACTGTTGTTCCCAAAAAGCGCCCAAATCTGGAGACTAACATGGGAAGCGCTGCTTGGCCTCGTCCCTTTCAAAGAGCGATATTCCCAACGGACAGCTCCGCAGTCTTCGCGGTTCTCTCAGCATCAGGCTATTGTCGACAATGACGCAAACCTCAAAATATCACGTCGGCGGCACGTCGGATGATGGTGTGCGAGGACATTTGCTATAGACTACTGCCGTACGGCAGGCTCCTGCGTTTTACCCAAGTTTTACCTGCGAATAATACCTGTTGCCTCTCTTTCCTCTCATTCTCACACCAGTTTCACAACAGGCCAATATCACTGCTACAAGATTCATATTTCTTGCTGGGATGTCGCTTTAGAGCTTGCAAGTACCGCGCACTTCGCGTTCCAGGTACACGCTTTATTAACCACCATGGCGTCTCTCAGCAGGGCCTTTGTCGGCTTGAATGCTACCAGATTGGGGCTCTCTATTCCTATTACTCCTCACGGTACATGTGGCAGAGAATGGCGAATGCATGATCTCAAGATTCTAGCTATTTCTGCTACTCCGCAATGGTCTCCAGAATATTAGAGCAACCCTTTCGAAAATCTATAAAATGGGCCAGTCTTTCATTTCTTTCTTCAGCTCACTGCTCGACTGCATCTCTCTGCCAACTCGTCTCCAGCCTAACACGCTAACAAGCCACAACTTGAGTCCAGAATGTTGTTCAATAAGACTTTTGTTACATTCGTCCTCGCTACTATTATCTCGGCTTGCAATGCCATTCCAGTAAGAGACTTCCTGCTTTTTGTCGGGAAATAGTACTAACCCAGATATCAGGTTGTTCCTGTTGAAGCCGGGACTGTGGTCGCTCGAGACCCAGCTCCCGCGGTGGATGCAGAAGTAGCGCAGCCCGACGCTCACCACCACGCTCATCACCACCACCACCATGTTCCTCGCGCGGAACCCGACGTGCACCACCACCACCACCACGGTCACCACGACAAGAACGCCCCTCGCGCTGAAGTCACGACCGAGGAGCCCGACGTACACCACCATCACCACAAGCATGGCAAACACGCACCTCGCGATGAACTCACGGACGACGTCCACCGCCATGACCACCACCATCACCATGTACCTCGTGCGGAGCCCGACGTGCACCACCACCATCACCACGGTCACCACGACAAGAATGCTCCTCGCGCTGAAGTCGCAGCCGACGAGCCGGACGCACACCACCATCACCACGCCCACCACGACAAGCACGAGCACGTACCTCGCGATGAAGATGCCGCCGACGTCCACCATCATGACCACCACCGCCACCACCATGTACCTCGCGCGGAGCCCGACGTGCACCACCACCATCACCACGGCCACCACGACAAGAATGCCCCTCGTGCTGAGGTCACGGCCGAGGAGCCAGATGTACACCACCATCACCACAAGCATGGCAAGCACGCACCCCGCGCCGAAGACGCGGCCGAAGTTCACCACCACGGCCACCACCACCACCACCATGTACCCCGCGCGGAGCCCGACGTACACCACCACCACCATGGCCACCACGACAAGCACGTCCCTCGTGCTGAAGACGCAGCCGATGTCCACCGCCACCACCACCACCACGGTCACCATCATGAGTGAGTGGACGGCCTTGATGTGTCTTGTAATATGTTTCTTCATCGTCTGTTTCTTCTAAAAAAATGTTGTACTTGTAGCTGATTCGTTGACTTGTGCCCGGGCATTTCGATGCACGGACACAATTTGACGGCCGATGACTTACTATCGTTTTCTACGTGCATTCTTTCTAAAAACTCTTGTAAAAAATTTAAATCACATATTCGTACCTTGTTGAATGCATGCGCTTTTGTTTTACTTCTGGAAAGTTTACCCTGGTGTTTGCCTCCAGCCATCTTTGCCGTCGAACGCGCTGCACCGACATACGATTTGTCTAAATATGGACATGACATTACTGTTCCTGTTGTGCAAGACAGATTCGCGATTATTATAGATCAGTGGCAGTGCAAGTGGGAAACTTTGACGCTGAGGATATTAATAGATGATCAAGGGACGTAAAGGTACAATTATAGACGACGCTGCGCATCCGGTACATATGTATGCAGTCAAACGAAGCATTAGATCTGTAGCGTATTCATTAAATTTCAATTATTTACGCCTTACTACGATGCGATTTATTTTATCGCCAATATTTTTTAATTTTCGAGGTACCGGTCGGTCTCCTCGTCTTAAGCCTTATGCGTCATACACAAACATTGAGTATTAAAACCATAACCACCGACAGAGCTTTCCGGGAATGACAACCATCATTATATGACCTAATTTTCTCTATCTAAAGCAGATGGTGAATACACATAGGGTAGTTAAATAGGGTAGTTGGTCTATCATTTGAAGTCGTCAAGGTCGTAGTGCGATTGTCCCTAAATTGTAGCAGAAAAATAGTTTCGAAGAAGATAGTGTAAATTTCTTTAATCCCTTACATTTGAATAAACACTTCGCGCTAACTTGAGCTTTAAATTTCTGAATTCGAAGGAGCTGGAGGCCGGGCGCCAGGCTTCAGCGTCAGCGCTTCAGTAGCCGGCGGCCCGCATTATAATCTGTCTCTCCCTGTAGGCTCCGTCGAGAAAAAGAATTAAATACACGTGTGATCTCGATATAATTCCATGACATTTTAATTTTTCAACACTTCTGAAAATATAAAAGGCGAAATCGAACTTGAATCGAACAGAGAAAGTAGACGCTCGGACTTCGGCCCGTCAGTCACAAGAATGATGTGTGACCGTTACGATGTTTTTGGGTCTCCGCGGATCCGAACTTCTCCCAAGTTCAATCCTGTTCAATCGTATTCTGCGCCACTATGATCTTTCCAGGACTCCGACTCGTCATGGCATGCTACACTTTCTCTATGCGTTTGGTTACTTGACCCATGGTATCTTTTTCGCTTTTTGGTCACCGCAGATTGGGCCCTAGGCGCCATCGAGTCTAACACCAAATCGTTCCGGTTCCAAGGCCAACCCAAGACATTCGCTGCGTTTCTGACACCTTCCTGATTTCCTCCTTCACACGAGAGATCTAGTATTGTGTACATCCCAACCCATTCACTGCGTTGACTCAAACCTACGCTATTGCAATGCGAATAATCGGCTTCTCCAGCACTGCTCTCAACGTGGAGGATACGCGCAGCTCTATGAACAAGGACCGACTAGTCTTGCATGCGATAGAACCGAATTTCAATCGGGGATGTGCTTGGCTGTGGGCCTGGAGGGATCAGACCCGGGCTAAAGCTGGTCCCGCCCACAACGCGAAAACGAAGAAAAAAGCAATATGTTCTCCGGACGACACGATCACTACTCTAGCAAAGAATATCTCGTCGGAAAAGAAAGAGTTTATGGAGAGGTTGAATCGGGAGAACTTTGAAAATTGCGAATGTCAAGCGCGCATTCTAATTCCGTGAAATATAGAAATGGTGTGTTCTTGTTGGCCTTCATATTTTGCGGGTTTAATCTCAACTAGATCACAGGTCGCATTGACATTCAAAATCGCCTGGTACTGGTCTGAATTTCGTATTCTGTGTATCGAGAAAGAGAAATTCTATCCTATATTTTGGGGTCGATGATAATCTGTTCAAGCCTAGGCTGAAATCGACCAGGCGAATTGCAGCAAACGCATTTTTGTCAGCTCTACGAAACCTATCGGTACGATCGAGTCCAAGTTACATCCTAGCCTACACTTGGCCTACACTCCTAGCCCCCGATTATAGGAGAGGCTACAAGGTATAAAAGTGACAGAGGGTTCGTAAATCAGTGTCATCGCACACCTATCTGGTCCTCCGCAATGGGTTACTTCCTCGGTGCTTTCCTGGCATTCCTCGCCCTTGCCTCGGTCATTCCTGGCTTCTTTGCTATGGACCTCGGGTTCGCTTATGGAAAGGAGAAGATTCGCGGCGTTAATCTGGGTGGCTGGCTAGTTATCGAGGTATGCTGTGCAAGTTCGTCGTGGGTATCCTGTAGCGTGTCCTGATCGCCTCTTTGGCAGTCTTTCACCACGCCCTCTGTGTTTGACAATACGAACGACAACCGTGTCGTCGACGAGTACACTTTCGGCTTGTATCAGAACAAGGATGTGGCGTTCAAGGCACTCAAGCAACACTGGGAAACATTCATCACCGAACAGGACTTTGCTGACATTGCCGCTGCTGGGTGCGTAATGTGCACCTCTGTCCCTCGCTCAACATTGAATGTTTCTCTGTGCATAGGCTCAACCATGTCCGGATCCCCATTGGACATTGGATACTCGATGTTGCCCCCGACGAGCCTTACATCACTGGCCAGCTTCCATACCTCCTCAAAGCTGTTGATTGGGCAGAGAAGTATGGCTTGAAGGTCATCATTGCGTTGTATGGTACGTATTCTGGCTGGTGCATTCGTTGAACGGTTGTGCTGACGCAAGACCTTGGTGCAGGCGCACCCGGTAGTCAGAACGGATTCATCAACTCGGGCCACTTCCGCGATGCTGCGTACTGGCACACCAACTCCACCAATGTTGCACGCACATACGACCTCATGAAGTCACTGACTGCTATGTTTGAGCACAAGACGGACGTCGTCTCTGTCATTCAGATCATCAACGAGTGCGTGGATATTTCACTTTGGCACCCTTGGTGAGGATGGCTGACCTTTCTTCGCCATTTAGAGCAGCAGGATTCCGAAAGGCTATCTTGAACCCCGGTCTTTTGGCGGTGCTCAAACAAGTACGTTTCATTCACGCATGTTATCAAAACAAAAAAGGCTGACCTTTTTGTAGTATTATTACAATGCCTACGATTTCATCAGGTGGGTCTGGCATATTTTTTGTTACATTCAAAGCTGACGAAACATTATCTACAGAAATCCTTTGTCGGGAAAGAAGAAAAGTAACTTCATGGTGATGTTGCACGATGGGTTCCAGCACTTGAGCTACTGGGATAAATTCATGCCCACCTCCGATTACGAAGGTGTCATGATGGACACCCATATCTACCAGATGTTCAACGACCATGTTAGTCTTTCGTCGATCTTCCTCTCTTCCGAACATTAATATCCAACCATTAACAGGATGCACGCATGACATACGTCGAGCACATCCAGCGCGCCTGTCAAAATGCGACCATCATGGCGCAGTCCCCATTCCCGCTGACTATCATCGGCGAGTGGACGGCGACGAACAACGACTGCGGACCTCACTTGCTCGGCCGCTTCCAGGGCTCGCGCTACGACGGCACTCTGAACGGTACGACCGCCGTCGGCACCTGCGTGGGGTTGACTGGCAAGGCATCCACGTTCAGCGAGGAGTACAAGGAATTCATGAGGCAGTACTGGGAGGCGCAGACGCAGTCGTACGAGCGCGGCGGGGCGGGCTGGGTCATGTGGACATGGAAGATGGAGAACGCGGACGAGTGGTCGTACAAGGCTGGCCTCGAGAATGGCTGGATTCCGCAGGACCCCACCGACTACAAATACCCCAATATCTGTGGGTGATCTGGATACCCTGGAGCATCCCTTGCTTTTTCTGCTCTTTTGTTTTATTACATGACCTTTACGATTTCAATACGACTCTTCACGACACGCATACTCCATATACATACCTTCAATCATTATAAGTACACCCTCAAGTTTTGCTTTGAGTCGGTGATCGTTGTTCGGCTTGTGCTCGGCCATGCCAAAAAGGCGTGCTACTCCGAGTCCCTATACGGTAATTACCCACGCGGGGCCGGGCAGTGTGCCAGCCAGTGGCATGCATTTGAACTCGCTCGTCGTCGCCAACACCTCCTACATAACTTCACTTTCCTAGCTTTCTTCCTCCTCTCCCGACGCACCGCGGCGTTAATTGGCTTGCATGGATCCGGCATCCCGGGAATTTTTAGAAACCGAGCATGTCAACGGACTACGCGACCGTCGAGTAGCAAGCGTAAATCGCTCAGGCTTACACCAGGCAATCATCGGCGGTCTTAATTTTGTCAAGCGCCATTCTACTTTCTTTCGACTTCATGCAACAGCTTTCACGGTTATACCCCTCATCTTTGCGGGCATCTTCTATGCATCAAACGGACGCTTTCACATCAGTTTTCTGGATTCCTTGTTCCTATGCTACTCTGCTATGACGGTTACGGGCCTCTCCACAATTAATCTATCTACGCTCACTACTTGGCAGCAATTTATTCTGTATTTCTTAATGACAATCGTGAGTAGCCAGTTGGATGGTGGCCAGTGCAGAAATTCAACGAATGACAGGGCGATATCACCGTCGTTTCGTGGATAATGGTGTTAGTAAGAAAGTATGGTCTTCATTCTATACCTGCAGCAGCCTTTGTCCATTTTTAAAAATTTCAATAGGCATTTCTTTGCGACTCATTGTAAATATGTTGTTGCAAAGCGGAAACATCCCATCCGTGCCATGTCACTCCGCACAAGGGCTTCTTTTCTGAAAACCATCTCAGGACCGATTGGCGAAGCTTTCAAGCAGCAGGAGCCTACGCCACGGCAGACTCGAAATAGCCCTGCCGTTCCACAAACCACTCCTCATGTCCAGTTCATCGGTCCCACACCGTCACCTACCCTCAGTAATTCCCTTCATGCTACTAAAGAACCGTTAGGAAAGGTTCCCAGCCTCTTTCTATCCCAAGCCTTGTCTTCTTCTCCTCAATCTAACCACGAAGAACTACCTCCCACCAATGACCATGACCGGGCTTCTTTTCGCTCACCCACAACAGACCTGGCAGCTGCGCGTTCGCCTCAAATTGGATTCGCGTTGTCAACGACTATCTCTCCACGAGTGGCCCACTACCACCCCATGCTGGAAGCCCGAAGTGAGTGTTACATTCAGTCCTTACGTACCCTAAACTCAGTGAGGCGCGTAGATGGTCGAGTGGTTATTCGTCGTGGAGCCACTATGATCAGAACCGACACGCACAACCCCGAGCACACGAAAGACCAGAAATTCGGCGGGTTTCCTGGCCCCTTGCAGCTCGTCAACAGGCTATTCAAGCGAGCGGCTCCGCGGGCTCATGATAAATTTGAGCGCACCATGTCGATGGATACGTACATGACACTCCAATCGCAATCGGTCCCCTGGCTGAATTTCGACGGCTTGGTCGTTGGACGGAACTCGAATTTCCATACGGAATCACTGACCGATGAGGAACTGGAAGACGTTGGAGGAGCAGAGTATCGTGCGCTAAGACTATTGAGCATCCTTGTTCCGTCAGTGAGTCTTCGTTCAGAATTTTGTGTTTGATACACTGTTTGACACGTTTTGCACCCAGTATTTTGTTTTATTCCAACTCTTCTCCGTGGTGCTGTTCTTACCTTGGCTATCAGCTGCCCATCAATACGACGGAGTTTTCGAAGCTCAATTTCGATTAGTATCCAAGCCCTGGTGAATCTCAACACATATCCTAGCGTATGACTATATCGTTAAAGCTTGTAGGTTCGCGTTTTTTCAGGTCATGGGCGCCTATACCGGTGGTGGCCTTTCTCTTGTCGATTTGTGAGTGACAACTGGGAGTACTGGTAGCATGATTCTAATTTGCCTGTGTAGGGGAATGGTCCCTTTCGCAAATGCATACCTGATGATCGGTAGGCTGCCTTGCCGTTGCTCGTTTAAAATTACAACGCTCATTCAATCAAAGTGGCACTGATTATTGTGATATTGGCTGGAAACCATGCTCTGGTGAGGTGTCATTTACTTCCGCTTCAGACATCGACTGATGAGTGCTTCAGCCTATATTGTACGTTGTTCACTAAACTTGCTTGTTCAATGAAGTTGAGCGTGTGCCTTGTGTATAGCTTGCGTCTAATCATGTATGGGTGCATTTCGTCTCTTTTGCGACATGCGAAGCTCACCGTTGCGATCGGACAGTTGGCTGGCTTCCAAGTTTCTTCCTGAAAACTCCGAGCATCAACAGGCGCTGTCGTTCCTCCTCGACCATCCACGAAGGTACTATCCGTTTTCTTTCGAAACGCCAATAATTCTTAAATAATCTCTAATAGATGCTTTCTATATTTGTTCGTCGCCTCGGTCGGGTTAGCTGTTTTCTCTGGCTCACATGTTCTTCAGATTCCCAAGTCATCAAACGTGGTTCCTCGTCATATGTCTTGTTCTATTCAGCGTCATAGAATGGGTGTCGTTCCTCGTCCTAAGTAATATCGACGCTTTATTCATGTTCAATCCATCTCTTTACTGACGTATCCGTTTCCACATTAGACATAGGCCTTCCGACATACGACGCCATTCCTACGGGCCCCAAGATTATCGAAGGATTGTTCCAGGGCCTGGCAGCTCGGGCATCTGGATTTGCCATTGCGCCTATTGCCAACCTAGCGCCCGCACTCCAGTGAGCATTATACGGAATGATTCATGCACGATGTTTCAATCTTTTCTCGGACAGGTTCCTATACGTGGTCATGATGTATATTGCGGTATGCCTTTGACTTTGGTTTCTTTGGCTACGCCTTATTCATTTGACTTCTCATGCTAGGTGTATCCCGTCAGTCTTGTTTGTATAACAGTTCGTAAAAGATAAATCTAAATAGTGTTCTATTTATAGGTTGCTTTGAGTATACGCTCTACCAACGTGTAAGTTACATCTCGTTCGCTATGGCTCAGTGACCTTTTGCTGATCCCAGGTATCAGGTACGAAGAGAAGTCTCTTGGCGTCTTCGAAGCACCGCCAGACGATGAAGACGAAGAACCGGTGGGCCTCGATAAAATCAAGTCGAGAAGCGAGCGCGTTGGCCGATATCTCGGGTGGCATCTGCATCGTCAATTATCAATAGGCAAGTGAATTATACTGACCCGCTAAGAATGCGCATGCTAATACGAGCGGTGGGTAGACATATGGTGGCTGGTGTGGGCCGTGTTCATAGTGGCGATCATCGAACGGGCGAAACTCCTCGACGAATCGATGAAGTGGTTCGATCTTTTCCGCGTCCTGTTCGAACTTGTCTCTGCATTTGGCGGGATTGGACTAAGTCTTGGGCTCCCGACGGTATGAGTCTGTTATCTTCACGTCCGCCAATAAATCGTTCAATTGTCCTCTATTTCCAGGATAACTTTTCATTTTCGGGAGCCCTGCACCCCCTGTCCAAGCTCGTTGTTATTGTTATCATGTAAGTCGCCGCCTGTTTGAATCATTCGCGATAGTTGATATCACTCATTAGGGTGAGAGGTCGGCATAGAGGGCTACCAGTTGCTGTAGATAGAGCGGTAGTCCTTCCTGAAGAGCTGGTAACGGATAAAAACAAAGAGTTGGGCGAGAAAATAGATGGGCAGAGCCCTGACGACCATACACTTCCGGCGCTGAATATACCGGCTTGATAATTATACCATCTAGAACTCAATATATAGGGAACTATATCTCTGACATTGTAGGAACAACACTGATATATATAATACACGGAAAGCGGCGAGAAACTGCGGGACGATGGACTAAATGCGTACAAATTTGTCAGAGGCCAGCTCTACTGCCAATGATCCTTGAATGATGCAATCGGTCAATGCCAACACCTAACTTCTTCGTTGAATCACTTTCAATATGATCGATCCCCAATTGCAGAGAGAATCACTTGGAAGTTTGTGTTCCATTCCTCGAGTTTCGTTGAACACCGATGTTTCTTGTATAATGTTTTGCAGATTCACTGGTTTTTCGAACAAGAAGAGCTTGAAGAAGCCAAGTTCGATCGCGTAGTCTTCTCCGACAAAGAAGCTGAATGGATGCACATTGGACCCTGTTCCGATTCCATAGCCTATGGTAAGGGCCTCTCCTTTCCTAGGCCATGAGAATTCCGCGCGCTCTCCGGCAACAATGTGAGGATAGCTTTGCACTATGTAAAGTGTGAGACGGGCACAAACACGTCGGAAATGTCACTCACAGATCGTGAAGTCGGTGTTGTCAAAATAGAACAGGACAGGGTAAAGGTCGCCAATGTGGTCTGTGTTGTTCGTTATTTCGAAGCCGTAAAGTGCGTCTGGATTGGCTGTCACGTCGATATCGATGACGTTGTTTTGACATAGATTTTTGGCTCCTTTGACTTTGTCAACCCGCGGATGGTTACCACCAGTGTCCTCGACTTCGAAAAATGAGATGGAGATTTTGTCGATCGAGTCCTTGAGGGAGTCGCTTGTTCGTTTGAGGTGACGGTAATAGTGGGAAAGGCCTTTCATGAGGGGGGCGAGATCCTCTTCGGTGTCGTCGATGAAGCGAGGCTTGAGGGCAGACTTGACGTCCTTTAGTTCAAGCAAATCCTTGTCTACGACATCAATACAAAGTTGTTTCTTGGGGGATTGAGGGTCAGGCCCTGAGATGGCGACATGAGCATCAGCGCTAGCGTCCGACATTCTACACAATTCTAATGATTTGATACGCTGATGTAGGGTGGATTCCTGGTTGACGTAAACTTCAAGCTCCTGCATTGCCGCCTTTGAGAGTACTGCCGCGGCCGGAGAACAATCTTCGATGGAGAGCGTAGAGCCCGATGTTATCTTGAGATAAGAGGCGTCGCTGCGAACCTTCGTTATCTCGACAGTCGCAATTGGGCTCTTCTGGTGGTCCTCCGATCTGCTCTTGTAAACGGTCAACTGATCTCCTTTACAAAAACCGTGAGCTTCCCCTCCTTTCAGAGTCAATGGGCTATTTTTTCTGAGAGCTAAGCCGAAGAAACGTTTCGTATATGGTGAAGTATAACCTTGAAAGAAAGGTCGCGACTCGGAATAAAGTCCTTCGCATTGGGGACTTTGCCTAAATAGTAGGTCACCACACAATTCGAAGCTGGAACTGACATGGATTTTGCCCACCCTGTGATTTCCTTTTGAAGCCGTTCGATGATTTGCGAGCACAAAATTCTGTCGGTCCCTAGGCTGTGGAGGAGATCGAGGAGAGCCTTTGAGAAATATCCACGCCTCGACACCTCTTTAGCAGTCTCGGTCGATTTACAGGCAGAGAATAGCACATATGAACTGGATCCGGTGTCCTTCAGAGCGATGGGCACAGGCGCCAGGGACCTCGTCCCCCCCCCATATCTCTCTATCCAAATCGTCGGGAACATGCCACCCATCTAGCTCTGGGCCAGCCCTCGCAATTTCCTCCGAATCGGGATTATGAGAAGACACTACAGTAGATGATCCTCGTATGATTGATGCAGAGTGGCAACAATCGAAAACAAGGGTCTGTTCATGAAGTTAGATATGGACGCAGTAAAGGGTCTGTGCGACATACGATGTTGTTCCCTTTCTCTTTAGATATGTTATCGAGCAAAGCAGCTAAAGTATAATCAGGAATGCCCATGTGTCGGTATTCTGTTGAACCTTGGATAAAACCGTAGGGGATGAGAAGCTCGACATGCTCCGGGCGCCCAGGCAACCCGTCCATCCTGCGCGGTGGAAGAGCTTGACCACCATGTCCAGCGTAGAATATGAATATCGAATCGTTTTTCTGGATCTTCTTGTTATTTGCCAGGTCTTGGAAAGCACGGATGACGGATGATGTTTTCGCGTGTAGCATTTTGATCGAGTAGTACCGACAAGTTTCCTTTCTCGATTTTAAGAGTATCCAGTAAATAGGCCTGGAATCTTTCAGCATCCGGGACTGCGCCGAAAAGATTGCGGATCGTTGAGGAAGTGCCGTCTTTGACCGTATTATTGGTTTCATGGCTCGATGCACTTTGGTCGCCGATATAGGTATTTATACCAATCAAAAGAGCGAAAAGTCTGCAAATTGATAGCAGAATCTAACCTCAGCAGAGATACTTCGAATCTTAACAGAAAAATGTACGAGACTTACTTTATTTTGGCCTTTGCCGTTTCCCTTTCTCCATTCACATTGGCTATCGTCGTTTCAGCTTCTCTATTTCCATTAGACGATTGCCCGATCGCCGGAGAGTCACTATCGCATACGCGCAGATGGAATAGCTTGAGTCAGTTAGAAATTGAAATTTGAACATTCGACGCACGCTACTATGTCTGTCAAATTCTGTGCGACGTCAACATGACCGCCCTTCTTTCCAACGTTCAATAAGTTGCTTTGAGCCCTTGTTGAGTCCCAGATAAATGACATCAGCCTTTATCTATATGAATGAGACCCACTTGGTTTTGGCTGTTGTCACTTCGTTTTCCCCGTCTACTACGCTAGATGATTTCCCGGTTGAAGATTTGCTATATACACGCAGATGGGTCAATTTGGAGTTGAAATCTGGAAAACCAACGTACACTGTAGTGGCTGGTGGATTCTGTTTAGCATCGACCTGAGGGTCCTTCCGAGATTGATGCTCAATTTCTTGTAAGTACGTTGTCAGTGCCGAGGAGGTGGTAACGACTGCGGAGGAGACGGTGACGGCGGCCTTAAGAAGAAAGCTGCCGGTCGATGTCAAGTCAGTGTGCGGCGTATTTGCGACGAGACGTCGCTGCCCTTACCCTCTAAAACCCATGTCGTTCGTAGACGTATGATTTCGAGTGAAGGCAGTAGTACTTCTTTAGCGAGGAAAGAGCTGCGGGGTTGAGCACCTAACCTTGAAGGGGAGATACTAGAGCATATAACAAGATGAACGAGGCTCTTTCGGCGTTTCAAGAGCGCGCAGAAAGTAAGCGGAAGATCCAGCGATATGCCTGCAGGCACCAATGCATTCAAGTGCCCAGATCGTGATTCGGTACAGTGGGCGCTTGATTGCGGGAAAACTAGTCGACGACATTGTCTGATTTTCTTCTGGGGGCAAGTTATTCTTAGTCCTGTCGTATGCGATGGCTATATCGATAGCAAGTACAGTTCGAGACACGTATATTAATATCACGATAAGGGAAACGAGGACTTATTCTGTTGCGCCAGCGTGTTGAGTCAAAGATCTAATACTCGATTATAGTGGAAGGCCAGTATGACGAGAGACTCGCGCAATTCATAGCCATCACACCTCCATAGCCGGCTATTGAAAACGATAAGAAAGGCTGGAAACAGTAGGAAGTAAATGTGCTGACCACATCTGACAGAAGCGGAAAACATGCATGACGTGCCAACGAAAACAGGGCTTCCTGGTTCGTTCTCGCGAGCTCTTGACCTACAATTATCAAGTCTCCGTATGAAGTGGGGATTTTGCATCGGTAGCCCTGCCTGTCGGTTTTTACTTTGGGACTGAATTTTGGGATATTTCGACAGCCTTCGGGGTCACAAGGATTTGGCTACTTCGGAGGCACTTCGCTGCGTTCACATAGATATGTTGAGCCAAATTCGGGCATAAGTTGTAAAATACATGAAAGCGACGTACCCGCCTCTTGCACGAACGTTCGATGTGTGGTTGACCTTTCAAACTGGTGTGGGTTCACATGGCAGATTCATGTTTACAACAGCTTGTTGTGCTTTCGTGTAAATTTATTCCACCGTTCGAAGAACCGCTGTTATTATCGGCACGCTGTGTCAATGAGCGAATCAGCGGCCAACGATGCTTAAGATATGTAGACCGCGCAAAAGTAATATCACAGTCGCGGTTAAGACGCATTGGTCTCATTTTGAGCACCTTGGGCGCCTCTTGTCATCGGAAATGACAGGAGCGAGGTTTGAGCGAAGGTGTCACCGTACGGCATAACTTGGCTGCACGAAGCATTCATCTGTCAGAAAATAATGATCTTGTGCCACAGAGAACACACCGCAAGCCAATCGATACGCGTTGAAGAGAAACTGGAAGGAGCTTGCTGGAAAAACAAGATGCTATCGCAAATTAAGACGTCTTCAAGGGGATCCCTGACAGGTGCTGCGTGACCGAAGGCTTCGCTCTGGATTTTTACGCGAGAACGACGAGCGGGGCCAGCCGCCAGCGGGCCCGCTCGCAGCTAAGATCATGGATCATAGCAAGATCGGTGAGTCACCGTCACGATTTTCGTCTGAACGCCACCATGTATAGTCGCCGTTAATGCGCGCAAACCGACGTCCACCGACAACTGATAGTGCGCTCGAGGATAAGAGAACTACGGTCGCTATACTTCGCAGATGTGGGTAGATGTTGGGTAGATGTCAAGTAGATGTATGAGAGCTCAAGCGCTCAAGCGCTCAAATCCAAATTCAAAGTTTGACTCGGACGAGATAATGGGATCAAAGGCGTGCGCGCGCTTTACATAAGCAGACTTTATTTAATCAGGCGAACAAATGTTATGTAAAAGAAAGGTGCAAAACAAGTGCAAAAGGTAGGATGAAACGCATCCTCCACCGTTCATATACTTGCCAAATAAATATATCATTGAGGGCTCGATGATATTCGGTATCATAGCTCAGAATTTACGTACCCAATTTCATAGGAAAAAGTTAGTGTACGTGTGTACGTTCGATTTTATGTATTACACGGAAACCCTTAGACTGGACTCTGGAGCAGTGGAGCTGCTGAAAAAAGTCTAAAGAGTGATTGGAAAGTGAAACCGAAGAGCAATTTCAGAACTATGGTCGAAGAACAACCATGTACTATCATGCGTCGTACGTAATTACAAGGGGATAGCTCTGCCAACGGCCTTTTCAAAAGTATGGAAGGCTAACCTTTTCGCTGAATCACGTTCAAGGTAATTGATCCCCAGCGGTGAGAGGAAGTTGCTTGAGACAGAAAAGCTTTCTGGTTCATTCTTCGACTCCTCGCAAACACGGATTCTTCCTGTATGATATTTTGCAGGTTCACCGGTTTTTCAAACAAAAAGAGCTTGAAGAAGCCGGTCTCCATCATGTAATCATCTCCGACGAAGAAGCTGAACGGGTGCACATTTGACCCTGCGCCGACTCCATAGCCTAGCGTCAGAGATTGTCCTTTCGCAGGCCACGGAACTTCTGTGCGCTCGCCCGGAACAATATGAGGATAGCTTTGCGCTATTGAAGGTGCAGGGTGTCAGATGGAGACAGGTACGTCGGAAAATATTACTCACAAATTGTGAATTCGGTGTTGTCGAAATAAAATAGGACGGGGTAAAGGATCTCGCCCTTGTCGGTGTTGTTAGTTATTTCAAAGCCATAGATTGCGTCAGGATTCGCCGTCACGTCGATATCGATAACGTTATTTCGACATAGATTTTCAGCACCATCCACTTTAACGACACGTGGGTAGCCGCGACCGGTGTCCCGCACTTGGAAAAAGGAGACGGAGACTTTGTCGATCGAGCCTTTGAGAGAGTCGCTTGTCCGTTTAAGATGATGGTAATAATGGGAAAGGCCTTTTATTACATGATCGAGATCCTCGTCTGTGTCATCGACGAAACGTGGCTTGAGGGAGTCCTTGACGTCTTTCATCCCAAGCAAATCCTTGTCTGCGATATCAATACGAAGCTGTTGTTTGGCGGAGTGGGGTGATATGGCGATATGAGCATCATCGCGAACGCCTGTCATGATACACAATTCTAATGCGTCGATACGCCGAAGCAAGGTGGACTCCTTCTGGTCAATGTGAACTTTGAGAAATCGCATGGCCGTTTTCGAGAGGACTGCAACAGCGTTAGGGTGTTTTTTGAGGGAGAGTGTAGAGCCTGCCGCTAGCTTGAGAATGGAAGTGTCGCTGAGGACCTTAATTATTACGACAGTCGCAATTGGCTTTTCCTGGTGGTCCTTCGATCTGCTCTCGTAAACGAGCAACTGGTCGCCTTTGCAAAAGCCGTGGAACTCTCCCCCACTTAAAGTAAAAGAAGCTCCTTGAGCGGCAGTCAAGCTGAAAATTTTCTTTCCGTATGGCGAGGTATAACCTTGGAAGAAAGGACGTGATCCAGAATACAACCCTTCGCATTGGGGACTTTGTCTGCGAAGTATATAATAGATAAGTATGAAGCCGGTAATGAAATCAATTGTTTACTAACCCTTCGATTTCCTTCTGCAAGCGCTCGGCGATCTGGGAGCACAATATTTCGTTGGGCCCGAGATTGTTCAGAAGCTTGAGAAGAGCCTTTGTGAAGTACCCCTGGCTCGAGATTTCTTTGGCAGTTTCAGACGACTTGCAAGCAGAAAAAAGCACGTATGAACTGGATCCGGTATCTTTCAAAGCGATAGGAACAGCTGACAACGACCTCTTCCCCCCCCATATTTCTTCGTCCAAGTCGTCGGGGACATGATGATTTAGCTCCGGGCCAGCTCGCGCAATTTCTTGAGAGTCAGGATCATTAGAAGACATCAAAGTAGGTCTTCCTCGTGTGATGGAAGCAGCATGGCAACAGTCGAAAACAAGGGTCTGTTCATGACATTAAATCTAGACTCGGATACCGTATATCAAATATGTGGACTTACGATGTTGTTCCCTTTCGCCTTCGATATTTTATCGAGTAAAGCCGCCAACGTATAATCAGGAATGCCCATGCGTCGGAAGTCTGTCGAGCTGTTGAAGTAATCATAGGGTATGAGAAGTTCAACGTGTTCAGGGCACCCAGGTACACCGACCAGCCTTTTTGGTGGAAGAGCTTGTGCGCCATGTCCAGCATAGTATACAAGGATAGAATCGTCTTTCTTTATCCTGTCGTTTTCTGCTAATTTTTGGAAGGCGTCGATGATGTTCTTCCGTGTAGCCTGCCCGTCGAGAAGTACCGATATGTTGTCTTTATCGATTTTCAGAGTGTCCAGTAAATAGGCCTCGAATTTTTGGGCATCGGAGACTGCTCCACGAAGATCTGAAATTGTCGGGGAATCATAGGCGCTGTCTCTAGTAGTTACATTGGCTTCGGTGCCCAATTCAGTCTTTTGGCCGCCGTTGTAAATGTTTATGCCAATTAAAAGAGCGAAAAGACTGACAATACGAGTCTAACATCAGCAAGGCTCAGCAATCAGATTGGTAAAACGTACTTCTTGGCTGGCGTTGCTTCATTTTTCACCGTCACATCGGATGATGGCCTCGTTGAAGATTCGCTAATTACATGCGGATGGGTCAGATTTTCCACTTCATTTGGCGGTTGCATGATCAACGCACATTGCACCAAGTGCCGCGTTCTGCTTGACATCAACCTGAGAGTTCTTCTCTTCGACTTGGAATGCATTGCTTTGACTGAAAGCAGTTCAAGGTAAGCGTCACTAAATGTTTTCATACGCATCGATGTATGAGATACCTCGGAGTGTCCCCTTCTCTCACTGGCGGTAGGTGCGGCTGAGGCGACTGTCTACCAAGAAAAGTTGAAAATCTGAGGAATAGAGCCATATTAATCATCTATGGCGAGATGGACAGTGTACTACATACCTTCCTGAGACTGCTGTCCAAACGGCAAAACCGAGGTCGCGGAGCGACCTTAAATTGAATTATGTAAATTATTTAAAATTTAGATGAAGTAATTCGTACTTTCGAACAAGGCCCATGTCGTGAGTCAATGAATAAATTTGAGTGAAGTACTAGTGGCAGTCCTCCAAGAACGCAGTTTCAACTGAGCAGCAACTAAAGAAAGAGCTACGATATTGAACCCTTTTATCTCCATAGTGAAGGTAAGCAAATACGTTGAGATCTGCCAAGCTGGAAAGGTGCAAGGAAAACACGCACAGAGTGAAATTAAATCGAGAGCTTAATCGATAAGCCTACAGCCGCTGATATGTTCCGAGATCGTGATTGAGCGTTGGGCGCTTACTTGTGCGCGAAGCAGTCAATGTCATTGCTTAAGCTACCTCTAGCTTGAGGCCATATGACCCTTTCCATGATAAACACTTAGCCCAAATGAGTAAAGGCATGAATAGTATATTTATGTATCATGACGGAGGAAACGTTGAGCCGAGGCGTGGAGTGTTCGTGCACAGAGTACGTGAACACCGGAAGAGTAGCACAACGAGCTAAAATTGAATTAGGTATTAAATAAGTACGGTAGGAGCCAAATAGGAGCCTGAATCGCTCACAGTGTCACAACAATTCTGGCCACTTCATCTCGGCGTTATTAGAAAGCATGCAAGTGGCTTTCTTGATCCGGCGATCTTGTAACAAGAATTCTGCGTCGTTGAACGATTTCTAAACTAGTTCGCCACTCCTGTCTGCAAACTGATATCAAGTCCAAGTACACGTTGGCCGGAAACAAGATAGATGCGACATACTCACAGTCACTTCGTGGTTCAGAGTCCAGGCGTTTAATTTGAGGAGCGGTTTTTCAAATTGGTATGAGTTCACCAAGGATTGACCAATCTCATGCTTAGCTGCTGTCATCTTGTTGGGCTTTCGTGTAATTTTATCCCACCGTTTTGAATGGCACCGTAATAGCCTACACGTTGTGACATGTGTTGGGCGAGTGGACCGTCGATGTTAGACATACGCGTGCTGCAAGTTGCGCAGCCAGCTTTACAGCGGCCGGTGCTACTTGGCAGTATTCCAATTTCCCAAGATAAGAGCGAGGTTTGAGCGAAGCCGTCATTTGCAGCACAACTTCAAGTTGGGTACGTGGCGTGTTCATTTAGGGTGAAGCGGTCTAGCCCGTGCTGAAGCACCGCAGCGTAGAGAGCCTATCGATACACGATGAGAGATAAGCGTGAAAGAACTGGGAAGCACCGGAATCGGTACTATCGCGATACGGGATGTCCGTAATGTGCTGCCTATCGATGGTTTCAGTTGACATGTTATCCTCGACGTCCTGTGTGGTAGCCTATGCTTGCAGTTGCAGCTAACATACCCATCAGTAAAAGATGGGGAGGTTGCTATCACGTTTTAGCTCCGACCGGAAGGAGGCGGCATTAAATTTGCTTACATGGGATT
>JAEKIV010000052.1:0-95973 GCA_016801325.1 Hypholoma fasciculare
CAGCCAATATAAACCATCAAATTTATTTTATATTACCCCCGGCAATACCAGGGCTCAGCGGAAAATTCCTCTTTTGCTGATGTATAAGACGCCGGTTCGAAGGACGTCTATCCTTTTCACATCCTCTTTACAAAATGACGTCGTTCATACCACCCGGTTTACCAGCGCCTTTAGCTCATGTCCCATCTTTTGACGATACACTGGGGGCGTTGTTCATTGGACATACCGTTGCTTCAATGTGAGTTCCTAATTAGCAATGTCTTGGGTCTTCATAACATGCTACTCGACTACTGACTGCAACGCATGCCCGATTCCAGTCTGTATGGTACAGCCTGTCTCCAGATATTTATCTATACAACAGCACGCCGTAGCTTGATAGATAAGCTGTGGTTGAAACTATTGGTCTACTCCCTCTTGTAAGCTTTATATTTCTCTTTTAAATTGTTCACTGGCATAATCTCATATCAGCGTGAGATACACATATTTTCGGCGTTTTCGAATACTCATAACAAGCGCTGCTAGGCAATTGAATCAGCCCATCAAGCCATGATGACCGCCGGCGTGTATCGCTTTGTAATTAGCGATTACCTCAACCCTCTCTCCCTACCAACGGGCGGAGCTGGGAGTGGCGAAGTGTAGGTGGAATAATGAAAGGCCATTTTGTGGATACTAATCTATATGCAATCAGGTTTATATATGTGATTAGTTCATCGAATATTGACCGTCTAGACCTTCTGACCACCGAATGCATTTGATAAAAGGCCCAGTCCATCCTTTTGGTGCGTACCACAGTTGACATGCATGATGGCAAAGACTTATAAAAATCGTTATAAGTCTTTCACGAACGTGATGGTGCAGCTGTGAGCAATAAACCAACAATTCTTCAAGTTGGCATGCATGACACCGAATGTACACTATAGATTCTTCTGCTGGCGTATTTGGATATTAAGCAAATTTGCCTTCGCGAATGCTTATAGGGTCCCATTCATTTTTCTCGTGGTAATTTTAAAGTCCTACTTTGCACCTTCCTATTCTCATATTTACTCCCCCAGGTCTCATTGTCATTATTCAGCTTTGGTAAGGCTTACAGAGAGCTGTGTGACTGGCTGTGAATAATTCTAGACGTGTCTATTAGGGTCAAATTTAGGTCTGCCATTCTCTTTCAGAGCCGAAAAATATTCACACTTTCCTAGATTTAGCAATCACAGGATTCAAACATAAGATACTCACAGGAAATACACCTGATTTTATTGTGAGTGATCTTTCACTGCCCAACCGCAATGAATCTTGTGGAGTAACATTTCATCTAGCTCGCTTTTAAGCTTGCAACCGCAAGTCGGGTGGCATTTGACGTTATAATTACCTCGGCGATGTGTAAGCAATATCCAGATTAAGAAGAGAATTGAACCAACATATCGATCTACTTGCCACTAGCTATTTCTCTCTACAGTGCCACCCGGTCGACTATGAAGAGGTATGCAATTAAATTCAATTTAAAAAATCACAAACCTCTCTGACAATCTTTGTCCAGTACAAATCATGTCGTGAAAATCATCATTGTGTTCATAGTCAACACCAATTTTCTCTCGACGTACGTGTCTAGATACGCCCCTCGTGAACATTTTACACGCGCCTCATGTATGACTCTTTCAGAGTCCTATCTTTTACTGCACTCATTACTGTGGGTTAATCGCAAAATTTATCTATTGGCAGTCTATCTAACATGAGCATTAATCTGTTTAGTTCTTGACCCTCCCTCATGCAACCGTATACGGAGGCATTGGATTTGTGGAGGGAAAGAGTAAGCAGAACAGTGTTTCCTATTCTAGATTGCAGAAAATGATATACAAATTTACATAACGTTCCAGCATACTTCAATTCTTTCCTTGCTATGTAGGTCATCAATTTCTAGCATCTTTTCTCTCCCGCTCAGCCAAGCTTTTTAGTTTGAACTCGAGGGAATTTCTTAGCGAGAAACTCTCGCAGTGCACGATTTTGGACAGAAAAGATTTGAACTTCGGCACAGGTCAAGATTCCAACGTAGGTCTTGAGTGTCTGACCCGACTTAATCTTTGATCATTTCTATTATCAGGTTCACCCGACCATGGAAAGCGACACAGCTATAGCTGGATTTGAGGTCATAACATCGGATATGACGTTCAGTACTGGCTCCCGGCATAGTAAAATCACGGAATGTGACAATGCGGGGCCCTCAGCTAGGGCTTGAGCTTCCAGTAAACAGTCATTTTTTTTCAAAGATTTTTGAAGGGTGAGAATTGTGATGAAGGGGGTATAGAAATAGGCGTCCATAGCAACATAGCGCCAATATTATTGCAGCACACACACAGCTGATGCTGGGCGTTGAAAAGTGCTGAACACAGAGCATATTGTGCAATGCGCGATGAGATCGAGGAAAGCTTATTCAAATCATTCAAACATTGATTGGCGGAACACTGTCTGGATTTGCTGTGCCCTTGAGCAGTCAATTGCCTGCATGTGGCGGTTTCAAACTTCATTGTCCAAGGCTGTGAGTGCTGTCGAGGTTTAGGCCGCTTTAAAAAATCAGAGGCCCGGGAGTGCCCATCATCACGGCCAATCTGGGGCAGTAATTTGTTCTGAATTGTATGTAATAGTAACGTTGTATACCACAACTGTAGCGATCTGCCAGCCACTGTGATAACACCGGTCACAGACGCGTGCAATTTGTGAGAGGCAGGATCATGAATATGGAAATGTAATGAGGTTTCCACGCGTGCATCAAGATCTTCGTGAGGACGGCAAGAGGACGGTGGGAAACTTGTCGGCGGCTACTGGTGATGCTTGGGTGATGCATTTGATGACCAATTTCAACCACTGCTCTCTTAGACTCGGACCTCTCCCAGCCTGAGCTTGCGCGAAATATCCGTTATTTCGAGGCACACCTTGGGCACGTCTCAAATACTACATGGCAACATTGACAGGATCTAGATCTGACGCCGGAAACCCACCGGATTGTTGTTCAACTTTGCCGATGTGATCATCCAAGGGTCTTTCTATTCACAAATGCGCTG
This sequence comes from Hypholoma fasciculare, assembly GCA_016801325.1. NCBI lineage: Eukaryota > Fungi > Basidiomycota > Agaricomycetes > Agaricales > Strophariaceae > Hypholoma > Hypholoma fasciculare. Next base: position 3,051 of record JAEKIV010000052.1, read on the forward strand.
CGGCGATCCGCTTTTCGTTCACGCAAACCGTATGAGGCCGCATATCACTCTGATGGGAACCTCTTATTGAATTCTGGTGAGCCCATTCTCGTTGCGCCCCAGCCTTGATCTATCAACATCACAACGTTCTGTTGACACTTTGTCCTGCCTCATACGATTTCTATGTAGATGAACTGCGAGAAGTACGCGATGGAACATAAATCAAAGTTACATCCAGTTAAATACGTAAAGCATGAAGATCACATACTGCAACATATATAACCTGCAACGATGATCAGCGTCCCTACTCTCCACCGAGACCATGTTTATTAACGACGCCGACAACGCCACTCCCCCCGGCATGGTTCCCGTGTTTCAGTCTACTCCACTCATCTATTTTCCTCCAGAATTAGCCTACCAGATTAATGTCGCTACTTATATTCACATCGGGTGTTTAGCTGTAAGTCACCATGTTGGCCGGTAATCTGCGCAGTAAACTCACTTTTTACTGATGTAGGTAACACTCTGGGATATTATTGACAATATCAAGGAAGATTTTGATCTCCTTTTCCACTATAGAGTGAAGCTACCTACTGCTCTTTACTTCCTCACCCGGTATAGGTAATCTATTGGCTCCCGGAGTACCTATCTCATGCCGACAATAGAGTTACACATTTGGCATATATGCTCACCAGAGCAGCATTGCTCAGTAAGTTTTTGAACTTGTGTTGTTGTAAGTCATACTCAAAATTGTACAGCTCTACCAATCGCAAACTGCGCCAAGATGTACGACGCGATCAATGCCCTACTAGTCATCTTCGTCTCCGCGACCACCGCACTGTTTTACCTCCGTGTATGCGCTGTGTACACAATGAGCAAGATCATCATCGTGGTGTATGGGATGTTGTGGCTCAGCGTTGTCGGCATGCTGCTGACCATCCCCTTCACGTTCACGGCCGCGCATATTGCGACGACCCAATACTGCGCTGAGTCCGTACACGGGCACCTCCTTGGGCCTACCACGATAATTATCGTGGTGAATCATGCAATGATATACGCTGCCATCACATACAGGATCTTTTCTATGCTCCCCGGCACCTCAAATGGCGCCAAACTCACGGTTTTGCTTACGTTCGGGAAGACTCTTCCCTACATCTCGCGTCTTCTGCTCAGAGACAGCCAACTCTACTTCTTGTGAGTGGTCCGTCCGTTCCCCCTTGCTTATCTTGCTCACGTTTTACGATAGGGTCGTGATCGTGACGAACCCGTTCATCGTTGCGTGCGTCTATGTGTTCAAGCCCCCAGTCAGCATCATGTTTCTTGTGTGTCATCTGTTGCTCGTCAACATCCTCTCGAATCGCGTGTACCGAAATATCAAGACGGGATTGGTGCCCGATGTCGCGATGCCGCCGGTCTTGAGTAGGCCATCTGAACCTTTGGTTTTTGGCTGATCATTGTGTCCTGCTACAATCCTGTCAGCTCAGTTCTCCTTGATCTATGCTTCTATATCCCAACTGTGCTTTCGGATCCATCCAGCCTTTCACTCACGCTTTCCCGGTTTTAATTGCTCACACTGCGTCGCGTACTTGACTTGCGCGATAAGCAGAATAGGACACTCCCGACGCTAGGAGAAGGCTCGGGGATAGGAACACGAGGGCAAAAAGTCGCCAAATCGACGGTCTTCGACGTTGGAGCTGCGGCTGGTCATTGCACCTAGTACAATGAAATGTATCTCCTGAAAGGTGTATGTTGACATTGCACCGTTTACATTCAACAATTCAGGTGCTATAAGAAAGTCGCGGCGCGTAGCGCTTCTACCGCGCCGCTCATGTGATACGGTGTCCAAATTTGCTATCTCCCGACGTTCGATGTCGCTCGAATGGGAGAAATTTCCCAGATCGAACCTTGCATTTGTTACGTTGCATTGCCGGGGCGAGCAGAAACCGACGTATTCAAAGTTTGTTATCTCTCGTCTTTCTGCAACTGTTATGTGTATCTCATCGACGCAAAGGACTATAGATATTGCATCTCTTTGCACACTAAATTGTGGCACTTATCATTACTTGTAGACATTTGAGAATTTCAAGAAATGTCGGACGACGAAGCAATGCAGTCATAATCAAATTCGGTGCAGAATCTCACAGATACACTCCAAGCCTCTAAGTATATATATCCGACATTCTGAGATGTGGGATTCGAACGCTCCCTCATCTCTTCTAGCATGGTTTCCCTCGCAGAGCTTTTGAAAAGGAAACTAATCCTTCAGTCTGCTGTCAATGATGCAAACGAGGATCTCTTCCCCACTCCTCCCGAGCAACGCACTTGGATGTGGTGGATCTACAGCTCTCTCTGGGCCGGACAATCATTTGATGCGACCTGGGTATGTGCATTAGTATCCACTGCTTTCCTTATCGCTCACTTATCCTGATTTACAGTGGAACGTTGGCTGTATGTCATCACATGAAATGCTCTTTTTCGTTTCCACTGATACGAGGATGCTTTGCAGCGTCTCTTATCGGCGTAGGCCTCACTGTGACACAAAGTATTGCACCCATATTGATTGGGTGTCTTGTTCTTGGGGTTGCAGCAGTGTGCGGTGTTCTCCAACACTGCTGAAAATTCATTTATCTGATCATCTTTTCTTTATTTGCGTAGGTTGAATGCCTCTTTTGGTGCACATTACCATGTCGGATTTCCGGCCATGATTCGGTATGTATTATGCTATTTTTCTTTTCTTCCGTTTAATCAGTCGTATACATCCTAGCCCAACATTTGGGATTAGAGGATCGAAATGGTTTGTTGGTCTTCGTGGCTTGGTCGGCATTGTAAGAGTCCAGCCCTTTCTTAAGTTTTAACCACTGATATTCTCTGCATGTAGGTCTGGTAGTAAGTTATCCTAATTGCGGTTATTGTTACTTTTCTAAGCGGCGTTTAACTTCGACTCGAGTGCTTTGCAGGTATACTACTGTGGACAGCTTATGAGCGTCATGTTCACCTGCGTATTCGGCTCTTCGTACAAGAACTGGAACCCTGCTGTTCCCGTGTCTTCCGGAACGGACGGTAAAACTCTTCTCGTATGTGAGTTGGGAGCCATATTACTGCATGATAACTACGTTGACGCTTCTGCAGATTTTTTGGCGTGGGCCATTGCGCTTCCGCTGACATTTATCCATCCGTCGAAAATGAGCACCGTTTTTACGACCCGAGCTTTCTTCGGAGGGACGGCATTCTTCGCTATGTTTGGTAAGCTCAAATTCGCTCTTCACTATTTGCTGTGTAATAATTTGTCGTGGCAGTTTGGTGTACCGTTCTCGGCCAGCGGGACCCTAAAGGGTTCAAAGGGTTTAACGTCCTCCAGCCCACTCCAATCTCGGGCTCCGCCCTCGGCTGGGCCATCATGAGCAGCATCAACTCTATCTTCGGGACAACGGCGCCTATGATAACTAACCAATCAGACGTTTCGCGGTACGCTAAAGAACCGAAGCAGGCTGGCTGGCCGCAGGGCTTCACGATCTTCGTCACGAAATCAATCATGGCTTGCTTGAGCATCGTCGCCACCGCCTCTCTCCAATCCCGCTATGGCGGAATTGCGCAGTGGAACATCTGGGATCAACTTAGCCTTATTTTAGAAGAGAACTGGAATGCAAAAACGCGCTTCGGTTGGTCTGTATCTTATTCTATTGCATCATACTACGTTTGCTTATCTTCACGATATCCTTTGGAATAGTTTTGTGATTGCGTTGAGTGTATCGTACTCTGTTCTGGTCACGAATGCCTACTGCAATAGCCTTCCTTTTGGTGCAGACATATCTGCACTTGTTCCGAGTAAGCACATTTTTCACTTTCATTTAACAAATTCACAACAGCTGAAATTTGATTCCTAGATTACTTCAGTTCGTCGCTATAATGTCTACGTAAAATCTGCTTAATAGACGTTCAATAACTAGATATTGTTCGCGGGCAAGTGACTATTGCCCTCATCTCGCTTCCCGTTCTCCCCTGGCAAATTCTGTAAGTTGCTTCCCGTCGTTACTTGCAAATTTTGCAAATCTAATCATATTTTTCGCTAGTACCAATGCTGAAGCTTGTATGTCACGATTTTTTTCAAGCAATACAATTCATTAACGTATCACCTGCAAATAGTCTTGACTTTCTTAGGAAGCTATACATTTCTCATGGGCGCTCTTCTCGGATGCCAATGGGGGGACTTCATCGTACGCAAGGGAAATTAGTAGGTGTTCATCCTCTACTACTTCGTTCAGTATTTCACGCAGATCTAGTCATGTCCCGTCGATGTACGATTATGGCAAAGAGTGCATTTACATGTATTCTTCCCGAGGATATAACTGGCGGGGCTTCGCCGCATGGTTCATATCGTTCGCTGTGATTTTCCCTGTAAGTCTATCATGAATACCTCAAGATTTACCTTTCTCATAAGTTCATGAACGTCAGGGTCTCATCGCAGCCTATGTTCCAGACAAAATGACTGAAGCGCCGAAGAGAATTTACAGCATGGTAAGCATTGATAAATTCAAATCCCTTGTGAATCAAGGCTGATACTCTCTTCCAGGGGTGGTTCATTGGCGTCTTCATGTCGATGTTCTGCTATATTGTGATCAATAAAGCGTTCCCAGTACCGTTAGTCCCTGAGGAGCATGCCGGCGCGCCAGAGGCCAAGGGGTGGCTCGGAATGAGTCCAATTCATGGTACACAGCTTTTGTGGTTAATTCGCATTGCCGGGCACCCGCTGACATACTTCTCTACCTACGCAGGCATCTTCGCCGGGGATCATATTATTGGTCTCAGCCAAGACGACTTATCCAACGATGGCTCCTCGACGATTGAAGACGAGAAAGCGAAGGATCCTGTGACAGTATCCACGACTTCTGTTTAATTAATTCTCATTCACTGCCAGTACTTGCCTGCTCGCCGAATCTCCTCTGAAATTATCATTTCATGTAACAACAAAGCAAAGATCACCATTCATGCAAATTAAAATCATTTCTGTTTCACTAAGCCGGTTTATCTGAAAAATAAAACAGGTAATCTTTCGAGGAGATGAAATTTACAGTTATGCTTGCGTTGATTTGTACGGGTACTGTTTGATCCAATGCCTCGCGATATCCTCTCTGGTAACGATCCAAACGTCCGGTTTGCTTTTTATATATTCGACAAACTAAGACATCCTTAGCACTTATATTGTGGAATGGTGGAATATCAAACCTGTTTTATGGCTGGGAAGCGTCCAGGTCTCCCGAGCATGCGCGCGTGGAGAGCGACAGTCATAAACGAGGGTTGTCCGTTTTGCCCTTCCTCATAGAGAGTATCTATGTTTGGATCTTATCAATCTCTGTGGAGATGTGTATGTAGCAGGCTGAAATATACACACCGAAGGCATTCTTGATATGCTCATAGTATGCCATCGATGAGGCAAACCCGGGCGCTATGTAGAACTTGAAGTCGTTGGCGTCATATGTGTAAGGCACCAATAGCAGGCCTTCTTCTGGTCCGCCAATGGGGTCAGGAATCCAGTAAGGGAGGTCATCAGCGTCTAGTTAGATTCATTACAGGTCAGTGGCCGGTTTCTTGAGTGTGAGAAATGAATGAACGAACATGTATCCGATTGATACAGAAGTTCCAACCCCAGCTCGCGATACACCTTGCACACGAGGGCTCGCGAGCGGGGAGACGGACGCCCGTAGTACCATCCCACGGGGACCCGCTGAGAAGGGCTCGTCTTGCGAAACGAGTCGATTGCCTGGCGGATTAACTTCTCTTCAGATGCGGCGTCCATTTGGGTATAGTTAATCCAACGGTAGCAATGCGAGGCAGTCTCATGACCTCCCTCCTCGCATGCCTTTGCAATTTCTCTAAAAGGTGATTCTATTAGTTTAGAGACAATGACGGGCATATCATACCACGTACGGCTGCGCTTCGTACGCCTTCCCGACTGCGTACACTGTTATGCGGATACCATGCTTCTCGAACAAATTCAAGAGTCGCCACATTCCTCGTCTCGCGCCGTATTCGAACTGACTCTCCATCGGGAGGTCTCGCTCGCCAACCAATGGAACTCTCTAGCATCGGTATATTAGTGACACATTTTGTGCTACCGAGATATCAAACACGAGGTGCTCACCGGGCCTGTTTCCTGAAGATTAGACTCCGCCTGCTTGTCACCATTATCGAGCGAGTTCTCCCCGCCCTCTTCATAGTTGATCACGAAATTGACTGCGATCTTTGCGCCGTTCGGCCAACCAATTGGGATTCGGAGGAAAGCGCCCGTAGCCAGCCAAATCACGCGGAGGGTATTTGGTGAGGTAGTCGGTAGCTGACATCGGCAAGAGCAACACGCGTTTGTATCAGTGGCAGGTTCCAGAGGTTTCTGGTGCTCTTGAGTAAATTGCCCGTGGCACCCTTTATCAAGCACAAATATTGCGTGCACACACGCTACCCATTTATGGCACCCTGTCGAAACGCAGCTGGTGTAGGAAGTACCGTTCTGCTCAAGGCCTCAAGAAGCAAGAATGGAAGACCAGTTCTTCTCGCGTGCTATCCCCGCAGAAAACACAAGGAAGTCGTTCTACAAAGCCAGTACTGCTTGATTGTCTTCCAATTACGAAATATTCCCATAATTTTTTTTGCAGGGATCAAGAAGGGATTGTCGCAGCTTCGTCGTGGCATATCGGGTTGGCCTTGTCGCGTAGTGAAGCATTGAATCGAAGAATGTGACATGGAAAGAGTGGAGGTGTATTACTATTACGGATGTCTTCTGTTTCGTGAGTTCCGCATTCAATGCATGCATGTGCGTTCGCGAGCTATGTTTGTCACTAACAGAGGATTTGAGCAGGACAGGCGAAGTTGGTCCCATTTCGGAGGGGACCGGGGATTCGGGCCGATGAAATCATTTTCACACGCGGCAAAGTTGGTTGATGTCGATGAAGAGTCTGCTTGCCCGCTTGCTTCTTACTAGTCGCTGGTACACTACCCCACTAATCCGTATGTTATTCAATACGAAGAAAGAGGTTCTGATTATAAATGTAGCAGTCTATGGTACTTCTCTGCACCTTATGCTCTCAAGCTATTCCTTTCTCATAAATTTATAGGGTCATGTGGAAGCGGAAAAAGCAAACTTGTCGAATGCTTGGTGAGTGGTTATATTCTACACTGTGCTCTTTAGCTCAAAACTGGAAATCTATAGGATGATCACACGTTCTCTAGGTCTGCCGATGGGCGCATGTTCAAATTGATCTTGACGGAAATCTACTATGAATCCATGTCACTCTTTTCCGATTTCGACTTCGCTCTTTTCACATTCAAATCCACGAGCCGTGCTGGTAGATGGGGGGAATGGACAACCTTTAGGGACATAATAAACCAAAATTATCCAGACTATTCCGCGCAAACTTGCTTGGTTGGGACTATGGTGGATCTTGTTCCTCCTGATTCTGCCCAAGATATTGCTCTTCAATGCCTTCCATCAACGGTTGCATATTTCTCGAGGCTTAAATTTATATCTGCGAGCTCTGTCACTGGTGCTGGAATTCAAACAATTGCCTCGTACATCAGTGAGTGAAGTGGATTCTGTCTAAATCACTTGTCATCTAATCGGACCTTTCCTCAGTGGATCAGTTGTTCCCTCCTCCATTGCCTAGTGAACCGTGGTCTGTGCTCCTTGATCGACTCGGCAACAATATCTTGGACAGGCTGGCATCGCTCTTTTCTTTTCCCGCCCCGCCTAATATCAACCAGGACGTACGTGCTCATAGGATATTTGTCGTGAATCGTGATCTCTAATCATGTTCTTGGGCTCTCAGACTATTGACACTGAAGACATAAACGACGACAATATTACAGCATTATATCAAAGTCCCGATTGTCAAGCTCACAACGCTTACTTGGCTTCAGTCAGCCCCAAGACTATATTTGGCAGTGGATGTGCCGCTTACCGAATTACTCCTTCACTGATTGCGAAGAGCGCGAGGCCACTAGAATTCGGTAACACGGTTTATGCTCGGTCGCATCTGAAAACTCCTATTCCCCAGCCTCGGTACCCAAATCTTACTCGCTGGTTTGTCACGGACTTCATAAAGGGGAAAACTCTGTTCCATTGCTGGGAGTCTTTGGGTGCATTCATGAAATTCCGCGTTGTCTGTACTTTACGGACCTACGTATCAGAGATGCGTCGTCTCCACCGGGCTATGCCAGGATGTCCGGAAACGGGTCATGTTCACGGCTATCTGTTCTCCTCTGGCATGTATGGGGGACCGTATGCCTCAGCTGCTACCTTCCAGCGACATGTCGAAAGGGCTATATACGATGGCTGGGAGTCCACATGGATATCTTACAGGCATACGCTTGAGTTGGGTGGGTCCTGCCCCCGCCCTGACAAACCCATCTTCCCCCCCAAACATAACTCTCCTCTTGTATTCACTCACGCAGACCTCGGTCCCACCAATATAGTCTTATCAGATGATGGAGTCCTTTGGATTATTGACTGGGCTACATGCGGCTTTTATCCGCGGTGGATAGAAACCTTGGGGATGCATCGCTATTATGAAACGTTTCCGAGTCCTAAATCATGGGAATACATTGCTTGGTTAATCGTTGGTCCGCGTCCTAGATATTTTCAAACTTGGATGCATTATTACTTATTGGCTTGTGACGACTACTTGACTTGGGAACCCCACGATGCAATTATCTATTAACTGGCAACAATTTACGAATAGTTTTCAACTCTGATACCTTTGACAGTTGTAGTACTCAGACCGAAAGTCCGTCAATCTTCAACCTTCGAGCTTCAAGAGCCATAGCGTCTCGGCTGATCTTCATCTCGATATCTGTATATACCATAACTTTCCTGGCTTGACCGTATTGATACGCATTGTCCTATGTGCGTGTCTTCCGGTTGAGAAACGTGCTAATAAAATGGCTGCAAATTTCAAGCAGAGATTGCAAAGAGATCGCCGCAGCTGTTTGGCAGCGGGATACTACTATCGAGAGGCATTTTCGCAAAGCATGTAACACCCGAATCAATGTATTCTATGGGTGTGTTCTCTTCCATGAATTCCGCATTCGACCATCAATGTAAGCATGCGACTCGGAGTTTGTCAACTCACGCATCATAGGACGGGACCAATAAAATCATTTTCACACGCTGCAAAGTTGGTTGAGTGCTTCGAGTTCTTGTCTGCTTCAGACCTTCCCAAGACCTCCCGAACGACCTCCTGCACCTCATTAGTCTCTGTATCAGTCACGCTCAATAATTCATATGTTCTTCAATTTGAAGAAAGAGGTCACAATCATCAACGTAGCAGTCTACGGTAAGTAAGTATTTTTCTACGCCTTCTTGGTACCTTCTGCTCTTCATCGATCATCCTTTTATCGTGAGTTTATAGGGTCGTGTGGAAGCGGAAAAAGCAAACTTGTCGAATGCTTAGTGAGTGGTTGTATCTTACTCTGTGATCACCAACTCAAAACTGGCAATCTGTAGAACAATCGCACGTTTACTAGGTCTGCCGATGGGCGCATGTTCAAATTGGTTTTGATGGAAATCTATTACGAATCTATGTCTCTCTTTTCCGATTTCGACTTTGCTCTTTTTACGTTCAAGTCCACGAGTCAAGCTGACAGATGGGGGAAATGGACTACATTCAGAGATATAATAAACAGAAACTATCCGGACTACTCTGCACGAACCTGCTTGGTTGGGACTATGGTGGATCTCGTTTCTCCTGATTCAGTTCAGGATATAGCGCTTCAATGCCTTCCAGCCACAGTTGCCTTTTATTCGAGGCTCAAATATATCTCTGTGAGCTCGTTGACTTGCGCAGGAATTCAAACACTTGAATCATATGTCGGTAAGTGGTGCGAATTCTGAATATACCCAAGAACTGATAGCCTTTTCAGTCGACCAGCTCTTTCCGTCTCCTCTCCCGACTAGTGCTCCGCGGTCAGGTTTACTCGATGTATTTGGTAACAAGCTGTTGGATACTCTAGCTCATATGTTTGCGCTGCCGGTCCCACCCAATATCAATCAAGATGTAAGCTTACCTCGATCGTGATATTGTCCCAAATTCTCATTACACTCTTGGTTTCTTGTTCCTAGACCGAAGATGAACAAGACATTGATGATGATACTGTCGACATACTGTCTCAATCTCCGGAGTGCCTGGCCCACAATGCCCATCTGACGTCATTCTACCCCAGAAATGCATTTAACATGTTTAATCCGTCGTGCCCTGTATTTCGATTCACTCCGTCACTTATTTCAAAGATCCTCAAACCATTGGAATACACAAACACAACTTATGCACGGTCACGCCTGGACATCCCGATTCCTCAACCTCGGTATCCACATCTCACGCGCTCGTTTGTCACAGAATTTATACAGGGAAAGCCACTCAATCAGTGCTGGGATTCTCTGGGGACATATATGCAGTTCCGCGTCGCCTGCACCTTGCGAACCTACGTGTCAAAGATGCGCCGTGTTACTCAGGCGACTCCTGGCTCACCGAATGGGGGCCATGTTTACGGGTTTGTTTTTTCTAATGGTTTATATAGCGGCCCTTTTGCAACTGCTTCAAGCTTTCAACGGTACATTCATCAAGTCACGTACGCTGGATGGCTTTCTGCATGGCGCTCATATATTCGAGCTTTTCAAGATGGCCTAGAACCTAGACCACGCCCCAAGCAGCCCACATTCCTTGATGGCGATGCTCTTGTCTTCACTCATGCGGACATCAGCCCCTCTAACCTAATATTATCGGACGACGGAGTTCTTTGGATGATCGACTGGGCTACATGCGGTTTTTACCCCAAATGGATCGAAGCTTTGAGCATGTATCGGTACGATGCTGAAAGATCCCCAAAGGGGTGGAACTATCTCACCTGGTTTGCCGTTGGGCCACTTCCCCAGAATTCACATTCCTGGGACTATTATTTCTTATCGCAGTCTGATCATTACTCATCCATGGATCCCTTTGATGGAATTATACACTGAGTGTGTCGGCTGTTGAACTGGAGCTGAGATCGTCTATTCATTACTGCTAAAGTGGCGGCCAACGTCTCAACTTCTGGTGCTTAGTTTCACATTTCCCCTGTATCTGTTTCTCAAGTTCGAATATCTAATTTTGTAGTACTATAATGGTTTTGTCTCAATGGAGCAGTGGCGAACACTTGTACGCTATCTGATGCATGGCCTTTGCCCATACCAAGTCATGATTCGGCATAAGATCTATGTAGTAATTTGAGAAGACAAGCATGCCCGGATTTCGGTGGCATCATAGAACCCGGGCCGAAGACATAGTTTTCACACGCGACGAAGTTGGTTGAGTGGCGCTGACTTTGCACTGACTCCTCTTGTCTGCCACTTGCTTTATGATACGTAGAATACTTCAAGCACGCCCGGGCCTTGTTAGTCGCTGTTACATCTCATCGTTCTTTATTACTCGTCGACCTCAGTACCCATTATGTTCTTCAATCCAAAGAAAGAGGTTTCAACAATCAATGTAGCAGTTTGTGGTACTTTTCTGCGCCTTCCGTTCTCTATTCCGTGCTTTCTCATGACTTGTTCATAGGGTCGCGTGGAAGTGGAAAGAGCAAACTTGTCGAAAGCTTGGTGAGTAATAATGTGATAATCCCTGTGCTTCAGTTTAGAGCTGATAATATCTAGAGCAATCGTACATTTACTAGGTCTGCCGATAAACGCGTATTCAGACTGGTATCAACGGAAATCAACCATGAGCCCATGTCGCTCTTTTCCGACTATGATTTTGCTCTTTTCACGTTCAAATCCACGAGTCAAGCTGGTAGATGGGGGGAATGGACCACCTCTAGGGATGTAATAAACAGCGACTATCCGGACTATTCTGCGCGAACTTGCTTGGTTGGGACTATGGTGGATCTTGTTCCTCCTGATTCTGCCCAAGATATAGCTCTTCAATGCCTGCCATCAACGGTTGCATATTTCTCGAGGCTTAAATTTATATCTGCGAGCTCTGTCACTGGCACTGGGATTCAAACGATTGCCTCGTACATCAGTGAGTGATGTGGATTCTGTCTTACTCACTTGGCTTCTAATCGGAGATCTTCCCAGTGGATCAGTTATTCCCTCCTCCTTTGCCTAGTACGCCGTGGTCTGTGCTCCTTGATCGACTCGGCAACAGTGTCTTGGACAGCCTGGCATCACTCTTTTCTTTGCCTGTCCCACCTAATGTCAACCAGGACGTACGTGTTCATACAATATTTGACTTGCTTTTTAATCATGTTTTTGGGATCTTAGACTATTGACACTGAAGACATAAACGACGACAATATTACAGCACTATATCAAAGTCCCGATTGTCAAGCGCACAACGCTTACTTGGCTTCAGTCAGCCCCAAAACTATATTCGGCAGTGGATGTCCTGCTTACCGAATCACTCCTTCACTGATTGCGAAGGGCACCAACCCACTAGAATTCGGTAACACGGTTTATGCTCGGTCACATCTGAAAACTCCTATACCTCAGCCTCGGTACCCCAAACTCACACACTGGTTTGTCACGGACTTCATAAAGGGGAAAACTCTGTTCCATTGCTGGGAGTCTTTGGGTACATTCATGAAATTCCGCGTTGCTTGCACTTTACGGACCTACGTATCAGAGATGCGTCGTCTCCGCCGGGCTACGCCAGGATGTCCGGAAACGGGTCATGTTTACGGTTATCTGTTCTCCTCTGGCATGTATGGGGGACCGTATGCCTCAGCTGCTACCTTCCAGCGACATGTCGAAAGGGCTACGTACGATGGCTGGGAGCTTGCTTGGATATCTTACAGGCGAGCACTCGAGATGGGTGGATCCGGAGTCCGCCCCGACAAACCCATATTCCCCACCAAATATAATTCTTCTCTTGTATTCACTCACGCAGACCTCGGTCCCACCAATATAGTCTTATCAGATGACGGTGTCCTTTGGATCATTGACTGGGCTACATGCGGCTTTTACCCGCTGTGGGTAGAAAGCTTGGGGATGCATCGCTACCACGAAACATTTCCTAAATCATGGGAATACCTTGCTTGGCTGGTCGTTGGACCGCGTCCTAAATATTTTCAAACATGGATGCATTATTACTTGTCAATGGCTTCTGACCACTACTTGACTTGGGAACCCCGCGATGAAATTATCTATTAACCGGCAACAATTTATGAATAGTTTTCAATGCTTATATCTTTGATAGTTGTAATACTGAAATCCCACCACTGTTCGATCTCTGTCTTCTCGGCCTACCTTCGTCCCCAATACCTGCCTATAGTATTGCTGCCCTGGTTGACCACATGCATCATCGCATGTGCGGAGACTATTGGGGAATGTGTTGGTCGTCGTGCCGTACAACCCCTGGTGTGTGTCCCAAGCGAGTCATTTTCTGGCCGGTTACAGATCTACTGACACAGATTCCGCAGCTCATGTGCTCGCTGCTCACAGCCTTCACATATACGGTCAGACTTCCATTATGTCTGATTTGCATGCGATTATTATCTCCCCTAGGAAAGCCTTGAGGCAGATTGCAGTATCTCTTGAGACTACCTCATATGGCCATTGGCTCAATCTTTCTCATGTCCCTGGTATAAAAGGAGGTCTTCTGAATGAAGAGGTCGACCATTCCGTCTCTCTTTCAGCAGAAGCCCAGCGCTCAAGTGCAATGTCCTACCAAGCTGCGACTAACTCGTTCACAAAGCCACGTAACACCGGGAGCTACCTCCTCGATGCTCCGATCAACAGACTTGTAGTTTGGCGTAAGCCTTCTGATAACGACTGGTGGTCAATCACACTGTGTCTTCAACATGCCACTGCCTCGGGTCTGTCCTACATTCAAGTTCTTCTTGCTCCCAACATCGGCACCGTGGGCTACAATAATCCAAACATTCCTCGTGCGGAGGACCTCTCCACGAATGTTAACTTCCGGCCTTCTAAGGATATGTTCTCCGTAAACAATGCCAGGCCTATATTCGAAATAGGCTGTGACCCACGGACGACAACCATGCAAACGGTTTGGAATGCTTTACACCTCCACATGCCTTTTTACCATGTTTCGATGCAGTCTCCGACAATCAATCATGGCTGGGTTCGTGCAGTGATAACTGGTTTAGCCCGTCACCTAGATCAATATGCACTCGGAGACTTCGATTCTGAAATTCAGGCTCAGAGGTTTTGGCCTCCTATTACCTGGCCTCCATACCCGGGTTTAATTTTCCGTAACCCACCGAACGCCTGATTCATTGGCAACAAGTTACCTAGAATCGGCGAAAGCTCAGCCAGGCCTAAGGAGATGTTCTTTCTCCCCGGCAAATGTTTCTCTTCAATGTGCTCGTTCTATGTTCCTCTTGACCAGATTTATCGAATGGCTTATTCCTCTATGTTTACTGTTCTGCGTTTCTGATTCCGTGTTACCTTCAAGCTGTTTTGGATTCTGTAGTCAGTAGATAAAATCCGCACTTCCTCGCAGTCCATATTTTTGTTTCGATATTTGACGGCGGCGATTTGTTACACTTACAGTAGTCTCACTTGATATCTACTTGACACCGAAATTGAATGCGCTTACTTACTACAACTCTCAAGTCAGTCTTCCAGAGCCAGGCAAGGTATGGAGCGGTGAACTGCTGTGGCGGCGATGTCCGATGTTGCTCCGCGGCCTCTGCTCCGGTGGCAACTTGTGTTCTCGGCGCCAAGTTTGTGATACTTTTAAACAGCTCACTACCAACACTGTACTCGACAATTGGAGGTCAATTGGAGGCAGCTCTGAGCTTTATTTTTGAATCGTTTGATTTAATCTATCCTTTATAACTCACGCTAAATGTACCCCGCCTCATGGTCCCGTTCATCGTCAATTGAAAATCAAACAGAAATAGGATGCCGCTTCGCATTGGTCCGCAACAACACATGCAAATAACAATTTATTCACGGAGGCCACAAGAAGTGCTAGTTAGCTCTTGCTCGACACTCACGGCAATTATGTCGAAATACCTGTCCTGTTCCGTGTGCAACAAGCGCGAGTCCCAAGGGATTTCTCTAAAGCAGTGCTCGCGATGCCACGGTCGGTTTTACTGTGGTAAGTCCGAGCGTTGTCATCTGATCTGAACGTGGCCTCTCTGACATACTCTGCGATCTAGGCGTTGAATGCCAGACCGGTGATTGGCCGACGCACAAGAGAACTTGTAAGTCGCCCACCGTATGGTACTCAAAGCGTCGTATATGCCGCGACGGGAGCCTCCACGAAGGAAAGCTGGAGCTCATAACCTGGGTCAGCAAGGAGGAAGAGACTGGCTGGGGCCACGTCTTGATCGAGGAGGCAGACGATATGCGCAAGAAATTCGAGGAAGAGTTCGGGGGCGACGAAGCGAAACTGCACAAACACTGGCCGCAGGCATTCCGCTGGACCTGCTGTGGCACGGATGCCGGCATGAACTGGGGATGTGATCATCATGGATCTGGGAGCAAGGCATGCACTTGCGATTTTTGCAAGTAAGTGTTGCTGTACTACGCTTCTCCCCGTGCTAATTGACGTGGCGGCGTGAGGATGGGGAAGCCTTTACCGGACAGTATCTATAACGAGCGCTGTGCAAGCCGACACGGGCTTACCCTTCGTCGAGGGCCTGACCCACGATCCTTCACACGCGCCAGCGCTGCGGTGGCACAGGCAGGCCGTTCTATGTTAGGGTTGGAGATGTGATTCTACGATCTTTAGTGCATGAACGCCAGATTGCTATATCTTCGAGTTATATTCCTATGTGTACTTGTCAATAAATACCTGCTCAATGGAGACTGTTTTCTGCGTTATCGGTACTTCAAGCGTACTTCAAACGGCGATAATTTGCCGTGATTGAACTAGATTCCTGGACGTCAACCGCTGAAAAAGAAGCTTCCCGTTTTCTCAATGCTTAAATCTCTAGCTTTAGTCTCCAGCTTGAAGGGAACAGAAAACCCCCAGTCCAATAGTTTGCGCAATGTGTAGTAGAAAGATGAAATTCGCACCTAGCCGCAAAGGTCATTCAACATGAATGATAACAACACATTTGGAAAATTTGCAATTTCTTCCCTTCTCACTTATCTATGTTCCCTATCTATGTTCCATGGCTTGTCTGTGGAGCTTCATTGGGGGCGGCAAACTGTTGGTTCAGATGAACAGTATCTAAAGGCACGTTAAGAGATCCGAACGCGGGGACATTAGCAAACCCAACTCACATCCGACTTCGTTATCAGCAAATGGGCCGTAGAACCGGGAGCGGTCTGCGCGCCAGAGCTAGTCAGAAAGCGAAGCTGCATAAAACGAGTTCCAAGCTGACCGTATCGCGCGAGTGGCTGTCCCAGTCGCAGACGCTCGACGACGTCGCCATTCGAGGTGAAGTACCGTCCGATGGCGATGGCGTCGTGGTCGCCCTACAGCCACCGGGAAGGTGAGATAAGGCCGAAATATTCGGAGGAAAGGGTACTCACACGCTCGATGCCCTCCCAGCAGTTGCTTGGGCTGTACCCTCCGGCGACGATGCACGGTGTTCGACCGAGCGCCTCGCGGAAGGGACGGAGGGTGAGCTGATCTTCAGCGAATTCGGGGGGTTCTACATGCGAAGGCGACATGCTAGATGTCAGGGCGCTCAATTTGTCTTGTTCGGATAAGACTTCGTCGAAACCTAGAAAGTTGAGCTGAGAATTGTGGCAACCCGGTGAGGGCTCGTTGCGCTTACGGGGCTCAACAAGGTGAACATACGCTAGGTTTAAACGAGAAAGCTCTCGACAGAGATACAGCCACTGGTAAAGGCGATCCCGTCCTCGCGTTTGGTTGAAAAACCCAAATGGTCTGGGAAAAGTTATCTATATTAGCAAAACAAAAGGTGATGAAGAATGGCACCTACGACAGACGAACTGCAAGACGATCAAAGCCAATGGCATTTCCTACCTCAGTGGTGAGCTCGAGAATGAACCTGCATCGCTTTTCTGGGGTCCCCCCATATTCATCTGTCCTTTGATTTACGTTGCTGTGTAGAAACTGGTCGGGGAGGTATCTGTATCGGGGATAAATATATAACCAGCAGAGTTGAATAAAAGAGCATACCCATTAGCGCCGTGTATTTCTACCCCGTCAAAACCGACATCAATAGCGGCTTTCGCTGCGTCGATATACTCCGTCTTCACCATCTGGATATCTGTTTGCGTCATAGCTTGAGGGACTTCCCAATCCACACCAACAGCGTGTCCAATTCGTGGATGGTACTTAGAACCGGTGATAGGGACATCAGAAGCGGAGAGCGTACGCATTCCTGTTGCAAGAGAATGTGTATTCCTGCCTTGATGCCAGACTTATTGCAGTAATAATTCAGTGATTAGGTTCACAAAAAATGAGAGTACACTTACGTTGCATAACGAAGACACTACCTTTCGAATGCACAGCATCAACAACTCTCTTCCAACCGGCCTTCTGCTCGTCGGTGAATATTCCTGGAACGCCAGGCATTCCTGAAGCCTGAAGGCCAACGGGTCTGTGAGAGAGATATGTTAATTTGTACAATTGGAAATTAGGGTAAGAGATACAAACGTCGCCTCAGATATGAGTAATCCACCTTTAGTTGCTCGTTGACAGTAGTATTCGACATTGAGATCGTCTGGAAACCACGTTCTGGGATATTTCTCGGACTTGGTAGCACGACATCTAGTGAGAGGTGCCAAGACAATTCTGGTATAGATGTCAAGACCTATAGCAAGTGAGAAAGCAAAAGCCACTTACCTATGCTCCAGCTCGAATGCCCCAAATTTCGCTGGTGTAAATAACCTTGACTTCGCCCCAGGGTATGTCATGGTATGAGCAGTGGCTAGACCATGCCGCGAAAAGCATCAGGCTCTCTTATCTGCATACGATACCGATGGGACCGGTGCGCCATTCACGGGAAGTGTGGAGCGTGTGCTAGTGGTTACGATTTTGGTTGACTAAAAGCTTGTTTGTAGCGCGACTCCCTAGGCAAAAAAGATGGGAAACCGCTCAGTCGGATTTGGCATAATGCTTGGCTCGATGTGCGCGTGTGCTCTGAACCTGAAAGGGGCAGAGTTCTGATATTCTGAGAAGTTCAGCGCTCATTAACATTACTCAATGCTGAAGAAGAAAGAAAGAAAGAAAGAGAATGTCTACGGCGCGGTCAAATGCAGATTCAACGTCATCAACGTTGAACGGCGCGCCGGTCCGAGTCCGTGTATTCGGTCTCCGCTCAGACCGGCTCATTCTTTGCCGAAGGACTCTCAACTTCTTTGCTTCTTCCACTGTCCACACTTTGACTTATCTACGCAATGCTAAGTATACCTATACTCAAGCCCGTCAAATCGGCTATGAAATTCTCTCAAGGACCTTGGAATATCTCTCTATCGCCAACCCTATGTCTGTCGTATCTCTCGCTGTGAGGCAGGGCAATCCTGTCACCGAGGCCACTGTTCAGCAGTTGGCCTCTCAGATTTCGACTGGCATGGTCATTGAGAATCCACAAGACGTGAAGGACTTCACTGCCATACTCGCAGCGTTCCATGACTCTGCATTGTCTATCTTGGAAATGGACGACTACGTTCCACCAGCTCTGCTTCCCGACTTGGAAAGATACCCCAGAGAGAACATCAGCTATCCTACGAAAGGAAGCCCGGTGCGTTATTTTGATCTCCCCTCCTTATTTTTCTGACATTTTGAACGAAGGGGAACCTTCTTAATGCATGGGCATGCAAATTTACGATAGAGGATAAGCAGAAGACATCGCAACGTCAAGGTTTGCTTGAAGGAAAGACAGTCATCCTGAAGGACTGTATCTCAGTTGCGGGCGTCCCATGTACAATTGGAACGTATGTTCTATATTCAATTATTCTCGCCTAGATGAGTTCTCAAACTATGATAAGCGACGCCATCTCTCCTCCCTGGGTTCCCTTCGTCGACGCGACGGTTGTGACGCGTGTTCTCCAGGCGGGTGGCATAGTACGTCGCCTTTCTTTTCTTTTTCACTTCAAATCCTCATTTCCACAACATAGATAGCCGGAAAAGCATCCACGGAGTCTATGTGCCAGTCCGCGTCGTCCTTTACTTCGTGTACCGGTCCCGTCCATAATCCGTACGCACACGGACGGACCACCGGCGGAAGCAGCTCTGGATGTGCTGCACTCGTCGCGGATGGATCTTGCGACATGGCCATCGGCGCCGACCAAGGCGGCTCAATCCGTATGCCCAGCGCATTCTGCGGCCTTGTTGGCATCAAACCAACGTACGCATACTCATATCATTCGTTCACAGTGGTTTATTAATTTGGAATCTAGCTTTGGTTTAGTCCCGTATACAGCGATTGCGTCCAACGAATGGCAACACGATTACGCTGGCCCTATGGCGCGTACAGTAGCTGATGCCTCTCTTCTTTTACAAGTCATTGCTGGTGCTGATGGGCTCGACGATCGCGCTGGCGTTGGATGCCCTTTACCTGCCAACGTCCCACCATATTCGGAATTGCTCGTCAGCCCAACAGCTGTCCCCGGAAAACCACTCGAGGGGAAAGTGATTGGTATCTTGAAAGAGGCGTTCGAAATGCCGGTTCTAGACCCCCGCGTGGCGAGTAAAATCAAGGATGCGGCCCAGCTGTTTGTGGAGCTTGGAGCAACTGTGGAAGAGGTCAGCATCCCGCTGCATGCAATTGCGCCCACTATATGGATGGTAAGTGTGGGCCTCAGCGTTCGATCGATACCTGATTCACGCGGGAGCTGTATCTGCTAGGTCGCGAATCGGTACACAGGCGGCAAGACTAGGCTGGGAGAAGCGTGTGGCAATCGACAGTATTATCAAACTGATCTCTATGCCAAGTAAGCCCTGTTAACTGGCACCAAACGTTCTTTTCTAATCCTCTGAATAGGTTCTTCCCGTTGAAGCAAGAAGTTTGGAAGAAGCTGATTCCTCAGACAATCAATTCTCAGTTTAACGCTCTCTACGGCTGGGAGACTATGCCAGGGGTATATGGAAAGGTACGATTGATATCTACCCTTTCAGAAAAATGTGTGACAACTATCGTAGGCCATGAACAAGCTCATGCAAATTGGACACGCATACGACGCTGCTCTAGAGAAATACAACTGTCTCGTCCTCCCCACCGTTGCATTCGTGAGTCATTTCCACTCCTCATACCTATTCACGCATACTAATCCTACTCAGGTCGCGAACACCCATCCCGCCCCCGACGCCACTGCCTTGCACAAGGTCCAGAAATCGGTAGGGCAGGGCTTGAACTGCTGCCCGTTCAACGGGACCGGCCACCCGGCACTGACGTTCCCCATCGGCACTCTCCCCCCGGCAGAGGAAGACTGGGCCGCTCCAGAAGACGCGGACTTGAGGCTGCCCGTGGGGATGCAGCTCGTCGGCAAGTGGTGGGACGAGGCGGGTCTCTGCCAGATCGCACACGCGTGGGAGGGCGCGTATGATTGGAAGAGCCGATGAGTCTGTCGGTCGGCCCGTTGATTGCATTTTGGGCGTGTCCGTTGCGGGTTCAGTACGATGTTTTGTTTTGTTCTCCTTCTATGATCTTCCCGGGCTAGAAACGAGAAAGATGAGAGAAGCCCTCTAATACTTCAGATAAGATAAATTTATGTGAGAACGATTCAGCACCTCTTTGTTTATGGGCAGTTATTAACGTACCTCTACGATAAGCTCATTAGCGGTTGACTTCTCGTTATCCAACAATCCCATGATTGAGGTCATATGAACTTGGGCTTGATAGAGACAGAAATATTCTTCGTCATTGTCATCATGGATCCCTCAGCTTACTTTGTGGGATAAGCATTCAAGCACCCTGCATTCTCAGCTCAGAACTCTGTTCCCAGGGCCCATTTTACACCCAATTTCTTTAGGGCACATGAAACCGACTTTCAACGATGTCCTCAGCACCCGTCGACCTGACCAACTTCGCTCCCCGTGACTTCCGCGGATACGGGCGCAGCCCGCCCAACCCAAATTGGCCGAACGGCGCGAAGATCGCGGTGAACTTCGTCATCAACTACGAGGAGGGCGGCGAGCACACGCTCGACAACGGCGATGCGCATGCGGAGACGATGCTCCAGGAAGTGGGGCCCGTGCGTTTTGCTGCCATCCCTGGAGTATTGGTAATGACTACGCTCATCGTGTTGTTTTTATTGTAGAAAGCTCCCCTGCAACTCGAGCGCGACATACCGATGGAGACCCAGTTCGAGTACGGCTCGCGCCGCGGCATGTGGCGGCTGCTCAACCTGTTCGAGAAGCATAAAATAGCAATCACGATCTACGCCGTCGGCAAAGCGTACGAACAGAACCCGTACGCTCGCCTCCAAGTCGTCACCAATCCCGCTGCTCACTTAACATTTTTTCTCTCGCAGGGAGATCGCGAGGGCGTGCGAAGAGGGCGGACACGAGACTGCCTCGCACTGCTATCGCTGGATCGACTATACACTTATGGACGCAGAGAGCGAGGAGCGTCTGATCCGCCAGGCGATCGAGAGCTTCAAGAAGACGAGCCCGACGGGCAGGGTCCCCGTGGGCTGGTACTACGGCCGCCCGTCGCCGCGGAGCCGCGCGCTCGTCTCGAAGGTCTACCGCGAGCTCGGGCTCGAGCTCCTCTACCAGGCAGATACATGTGCGTCGTCTCGTCAAATACAGTACAACAAACCTTGTTGATCGATCGCTGTGTCTGTTCGCAGATGCCGACGACCTCCCGTACTGGATCCCGGACCCCGTTGTTGGAGCGAGCGAGGGCCTGCTCATGCTCCCCTACACGTACGACGTCAACGACTTCAAATTCTTCGTCGCGCCCGGCTTCGGGTCGTCGATGGCGTACTTCGAGCACGCGAAGAACGCGTTCGACACTCTGTACGAGGAGGGCCAGGAGGGGCACCCGGCGTACCTCACCGTTGCGCTGCACGCGCGTATCATTGGACGCCCGGGACGGTTCCCCGCTATCAAACAGGTATGCAGCAATACGCTCATGTCTGGAATTTGTGACATTTATGATGTTTGGTACAGTTCGTGGAGTACATCTCCACCAAGCCCGACGTCTGGATTGCTACACGCGAGCAGATCGCGAGGCACTGGAAGGGACAGTTCCCTTACCAGTCACCAAGTGCTGCAGCTTAACCTAATCTAGTGTGTTGACGCCCTTCGTGTCATCCTCGTGCATTGCTCTGGAATGCGTAAAACTATGTCGTTCTAAACCTACTCCCGAGCCAGGCTAAATCGCAAGTAGCTCGAATCATGATGCATGAAGTTCAACCGAAAATGCGCTTCTTGATCTCCTGCGCGGCTCTCTGACGCTCGTGCTGCGCTGCACCCCCACCGAGCACGGACTTGTTCTCTATCGCGCGCCGGCTGAGGTAGGGCATTGTCTCTTCTAGGGCCCCGTATGGCACATATCTATATCACATACAATGGGATTCGAAGAAAATAAGTCAAAATGCGAAGCTTACTTGATTACGAAGGGCGTGCTCGACGATATCCGGCTGGTGACCCACTCCGTGAGGTCGTCGCACATCCCTGCATCCCGCTTCTGTTAGTAGCAGCACATCGGCGCTTGGAACAAGAGGATGGCTCACCGTAAAGCTGGCCGATGGCCACGCGGTTCACCGCCGCGCTGCTGACTGTGATCCCGCCCTCTACTGCAGGATCTTCAACGGCCAGCCCATTCCGCACGAGTTCCTTCAGGATGAGCGCACAGCTCTCCCAGTTGTGCGTTCCGAACAGCACGCCGATGCGCGGTGTGGGCGAAATTATGGGCAGAGCAGGGGCGGGCGCAGGTGCGGTCGGAGTCTGCGCGCTCGCTCCCCACACCCACTCGAGCCACCCGGGCGCCGGGGCGTCCGCTAGGCTGGCCTTCACCGCAGTGTCGGCGGCGCCCCGCACGTCCTCGCGGATCACGCCGAGTAGCATGCGCACGCACTCGTTGTACGTGTAGTCCGTGTCCCGCTTCTCGCGCCACACAGGCGGCTCCGCGTCGGGCGAGATGG
The DNA here is from genome assembly GCA_016801325.1 of Hypholoma fasciculare. Taxonomy (NCBI): domain Eukaryota; kingdom Fungi; phylum Basidiomycota; class Agaricomycetes; order Agaricales; family Strophariaceae; genus Hypholoma; species Hypholoma fasciculare. The sequence continues at coordinate 26,035 of JAEKIV010000052.1, forward strand.
AGGGCGACGGCCGCGCCGCGCCCGCGGCGCTGTGCGCGTCGAGCTCGTGCGGGTGGTACGCACCGCGCACGAGCTTCACGCCAAGCGCGTAGTTGTGCGCGCGGGAGTCCTCGATCGCGAGTGCGAGCTGCGCGGGGGTTCTGTGCGCCGGGAGTCAGGCTGTGTGGAATTTTGGGGAGACACATGAGGGCGTACCTGCGGAGATAACACTGGTAGGTGCTGTATACGAGCGGTTGGACCTTCTCGGAGTCCCGGGACGTCCGGGAGTTGAACTCGCGCATGAGGGCCAAGGTTAGAGCGTCTATTGCGGGTTGGTACCAGCTGTGGTGAACAATGAGTATGCGTTATCGTGGGATTGCGAGCGCTTCGACCAACCTGTATTCAGCATCTACAATAATCTTGATTCCTTTCTCTGTAGCGTGAGCACAAATCTTAGAAAGGTTAGCGTATAGTGTCTGTAATTGTTGTATATCAGCAGGCGCGAGGGGAACGTGGTGATCAGAAGGTTTCGGGTCAGAGCCGTGTAAAATTATGTCTAGATCGTCTATGCGAGCCGAGCCTGGAAATGGAACGATAGCATCCTTGGAAGACTTCGGGAGTGATTTCCTGGACTCAGTAATACGTGACGACAAGGCAATAAGGGCATTCGCATCCGGAACTAGAGCAGTGATCTTGACAGCAACCCATGTACGTCCACCGTGAGGCTCTGATTCGTGCGCTGATTTGCTCGCGATACCTTCTTCAAAGTCGGCAGCAACATCTATGCAGTGCAGTATTTCTTTAACAATCCGCTCGTACGGGAAGAGGTTTGTGGCTGGAGAAGGGGTGACAGAAGTGGGTGAATAGACTGTATCATCAGTCGAGGAAGGAGAAATAGAGGCACCCGTCGCCTCTTTCTGGTCCACTTCGACGGAGTAGGCAAAGAGGACGCCTTTCTTCGCTGCGCGCAGGGAGCGCAGCAGAGGAATGGCCTCATCTGCCGTATCTGCTCCGACGAACTGGGATGTCCTTGTGAGACGATGCGCAGTAGATAACGGAGACGACACACATACCTGGTCGAAAAAGGTGACCCGTACGAACGCCTCTGTTATCTGCTTCAGGCCCGGCACGGCCGACGTTATAGATAAGAGCTTGGGCGACGCATCCACCAGCGCTGGGACCGAGCACATCGAATACACCAGATAGGCACGGACTTGGGATCCCAACGTCGGCCGCGCCTTCGGATCTTCGTCACTATCAGCATAGATCGTGGTAGTCAGAGCAGATGCAGCAACAAGGGCGGCGCCAGCTGCGGCGCGTCGCGTCCATCTCGTGCTACTGCTGGTGCTGGCTCTACCAGACACGGAGCGGACGTTCAGTGGGCGCCTAAGCGCCGACGATATCGTGAAGTTGAGTCGTTGGCGAAGCATGAGGAGAAGAGGTGAGGATTCATAGACATAAGCAAGATTAAAAGGAAAATCCCTCGAGGCCGGATCACGGATGCCTCGTGGATTATATTATTGTTGGAGGTTCAGTATCGCACCGCACGTGCCACGGAAAGAGGGCCGATATGCCGTTTCAGTGCCGAGTGATCCCAATGGCCGTCCCGAACCCCAAGTTCCACAGAAATAATGCCATCTCCCAATACTAACAGAAAGCCGTCCGAGGCTTTACAGACCAGACCAGAAAATTAGGCTAAAATCGGATCTTAAATTGAGATCCGGCTTCAGAGTTCCATCCGAGATGTAAAAAAATCCTGACCAAATTCTGACTCGGAATGATTTTTCTGACAGTATCTCGGTTCTTTAGGCTCATGGCACTTTGGATGCGGCTTATCAGCCCCGCTATGTTTTGGAATCAGGAGAGTTAATTGGTAAAAAAAAAAAGGCAGACAAGAGACATTGTAGGACTCATTGCCAAAATCCATGTCAAAAATAGATGTTACGGACAAGTTTAAATAAAATTCTGCGGGGAAAGAGATCCCCACTGGGCAATAAAACATAAATATGTATACGGAGAAGCAGCCGTGGATGTTCATGGTTTTGTACCTTTAGGAGCTAATTTTTGTGGTTTATTTCCTTTCTGATTTACGTTAATATTTTCAACTCTATATATATCAGGACTCGATTTGCGACTGTAATTAAAACTAAAAATGGGAGCGTCGGGTCGCCAAAAATCGCACCGCGCGGACCTTGACGGGCTCAGTGATGGCTCCCGTGCAGCCGCTAATTTACGACGGTGACTCGTGAGGCTAATAATGCCCATACGCATGGGATCGATTCGGTGGCGCTCCGAGGTAGCGAGTTATCGATGGGGGCCAACATATCCCAAAGATATCCCACATCTACACGTCCTGCAATTCCTATGCAAGGATATAGCATTCTCTCGTCCTAGCGCTTTTATTTAACAGCAGACGCAGATATATTGGTGGGATACCGGATGTCTACTCCGCCCTGGGTATATCTAGGTTTGGCATGCGGCAACGGTAAGGGCAGGCTAAAATCCGAGATAAGATGACGGGGCTCGGGCTGTACGAGGTAGAGATAAAATCGGTTAATCGGTTGAATAGACACTGCATAACCAAGAAAGAGCCTTCCGCATCGCATGGGCGACGCGCGGGGAGTAGCTGTAGTGGGGCCTGGGTGCTATCCCTGGCCATATAGCTCCAACATCCTGGCTCCAAGGTCCCTCAGCACCTCTCCACCCCCGGCAACGAGCATCACGCGACCTCTGACATCAAGGCCGAAGACGTCACGTCCACGCGTCTCCTGCACCAATGCTGGCAGAGGCGCGACATACGGGAACGTCAGCGAGTGCATCGCCGCCTTGGGAGCGCAGTGTCAGCAGGAACGCCACGCAGGGGGGCGAGGCAGGGCACACCTTCAGGATTACATCATCCTCCGGATGGTATGGGTAAACGCCGTCCACGGGGCGCGCAGCCCCATTCTGCGCTGCATCGGGCGGCCGGTGCTTCTTGTTTTTCGACGCGGGGGCGTCTGACGACCGCGGGCGGCGCGACGAGGCCTGGTTCGCGAGGATGGACTCCTCCTCCTCGGTGAGGTGGTACACGCGCGAGACGAAGAGCAGGTGCGTGAAGTGGTACGGCTCGCCCTAGTAGAACACAAATATTAGCACGCGGGATCGGGAAGCGACGAGATGGTGCAGACATCTGCATTGGCCCATTTGATCTCATTAGCTAGCATGCTGTACATGGGGGGCACCACTTGGACGGGCATATTGACGAGACGCTCGCAGAGAACGAGGCCGACATGGGCCTCCGACTGCGAGAAGAGCGCCTTGAGCGTTTCGTGGAACGCGGGGTCGTGGCTCGCCGTCGCCGCGAGGAGGTAGTTGGCAATAGCTTTTATCGAGACGTTTTTCTGTGCCTTCAGTCGGACATGGGATCATCTGGGAACGCTCTAACGACGCACGTGGTGGAGGTGCATATTGAGCACCGTAAACAGCGAGAATGGGTCGCTCTCGATCCCGTCCGTTTTGATGGTCGTGCCAACTGTCGGCTGTGACAGTATGAGCTCCGTCAGCTCGTTCACATGCAGCTGTTCGGCGTCGCGCTGGAATAGCTGGGTGAGAAGCCTCTTGATCGCATGGTAGTCGACCTTGGGATTTGGGTCGAAGAACTCGAAGGAGACGTCAACGAGGCTCTTGAGCCGTAATTTGCCTAAGTCAGAGAGCTCTACAATGGCTGTTCGAGCGACTACTCACGATATCTGAGGACGACGAGTCCCCACCCTCGTCGTCTGAAGATTGTTTACGTTTGGGCATCTGGTTTATGAAGTAAAAGATCACAATCGGTCCCCATCGGCGCGACGCGAGAAAAAGATGCGCTTGATCTTATCTTATCTAAGGTCGAGGTGCTATAGATAATCAATATAGGGCTAATCGCAGCAACAAGTCAATTAAGTTTCTCATGATACCTTATAGCTAAGATCCAAATCCCTTATGACTTTGGATTTGAATTAAGAGCAGCCTACGCACACCAGTCAACGTGCTTGTTGGCTCGAAGCGGGATTACCCGACGGATGTAGCCGATCGGCAGAATTCCAACCGCGGAATTCCTCCTTGCATTGCAACTGCGTTGTATTTGACTGCATCCACTGCGCCACCAACGAAAACAAGTCTATTGTGGTCTTGGGCATCTTATTCTTCCATTCATTTCAGCGCTTGAATCGGCATTAGCACCCAGTCGGCATCTGGTCATCCTTGTCCCAAGTCCGTCCTAATAATAAGTGAGTCAAGTTATCACCTCTCTTTTCCCTTTACTATTGATCAGTATCCGACATTCCAATGTATCAAAAGTTGGGAAATAAATACCACATCCGTAAATCAATGAGATCGCTATCCCTTTAGTGTTCCCTCAGCCTGCTATATTCCAGGATTTGGGCCCCTCGCAAGCTCCCGTTGACCCACCGTAGGACGCGCAACTCCTTGAATTACATTTGAGCTCTATCCCTATCTCGAACTCGCGGTGACCCAACATCGCCATCGCGTGACCGGATTGCGAGGCTCACGGCAAACATACCACAAGGTTCTCGAGAACGCCAAGTCATTGCCCGACGCACAAACGGCGCTCATGACATATTCGATATGTTTCTCCCTTAAGCCTTATATTCACAGCTGCAATTTCGGTATGTTTTGGTGCTCGTTCGCTATGAATCGTCGTATTCACTGACCTACTTCTAGGTTCTAGTGCAACCTTCTTGCTCGAGGAAGAGTGCGGTTTGTTTTCTCATCCCTTGCACTGACTCAGAGGTCGCCCATATTCTTATTTTTAGGAGGGATCTGGGTCCTCAATCTAAGCGTTCCTGTTACGTTGAATATATTGTATTCAAGCAACATTTACGACAACTCTGTCCCTGACGTTCTAAATCTATCGAAAAACACCAGTCATACGACGGGCTCATGCTTATAAGGCCCGCATTCCAATCCAAGCTCCTCAGACAGCAGCAGCATCTCCCCCTTCTGCACAATGTCCGCCCGCGACTCCAAGGCCAGCGATGATATTAAGCACATCGACTCTTTCCAATCCGTCGAGTCAGTCAAGCAGCCTGCTCTCGATGCGCACTATGACCCCGTATTTGTAAAGAAGACGATGTAAGTGCTCACTGCTTCTATTGAGCCTCGAATTATAGCTCAACCTTCTGCCTACTGCGACAGACGGATGATCGACTGGCGAATGCTTCCTCTCCTTGGCCTTCTGTATTCCGTGGCCCTCATTGACAGGATCAACCTCGGCATCGCTCGCACGGCTGGCATGCAAGAAGATTTGGTATGTCCTAAAGGATGCACAAAAGTTACACGCCTTCTGATGTATTTTTCTTGCAGCGCCTCGACATAGGACAGCGGTACAGCATCGCGTCCATGATCTATTTCTTCCCCTACATGATTTTGTACGTTTTCTCTCCCTCTTCTTTCGAGCACGTATATTGACTGCGTTGGTACAGCCAGATTCCAGGGAATTTGATCTTGCGAAAAGTCGGCTCGCGGAATTTGTTGGCGTTCTGTGTAACTTCATGGGGTATTTCTCAGCTCGGAATGGCATTTGTCAAGACGTGGGGATTTCTCTGTCTTTGTCGCGTCTTTCTCGGTGCCTTCGAGGTATGCGGATTGGTGAAAAGCAAACATGAAAAATACTCATAGCCTTATTTTTCTAGTCTGTATTCGTCCCTTCTATGGTGTTTATTATCACAACTTGGTATAAACGCTACGAGGTGCAGCAGCGCTTGGCTATATTTTATCTCAGCTCTATCGCGATATCTAGTTTCAGTTCCGCATTAGGTTTGCATTTTGACTACCCGTACTATTTGTACCGCTCACCGACCTTTTCCTTAGCTTATGCTATTAACCTCCTTGCCGGGAAGGGCGGACTCAATGGATGGCGGTGGATTTTCCTTCTAGAGGGCGCATTTACCATCCTCTTAGGAATCGTCGCATGGTTTTTCATCCCTGAATTCCCTGACAAAAGCAAATGGCTCACTGAGAAGCAGCGTCAGGTGTGTATAAATCATTTTAACAAAATCATCTCACAGTGGCTAATAACTGGCCTTGCAGATGATATTGGACCGTGTCGAGGCTGATCGCGGAGACTCCGTCGCGGACGAACTTACCAGGCAAAAGGTGTTCACGCATTTGAAGGATCCGCTCATCTGGGCCTTCGGCTTGATGTTTCTGGCGTCGACTGTGCCAGCGTACGCTATCGCGTTCTTCATCACTATCATCCTCAAGGCCATGGGCTTCTCGACGGCCAATTCTCTTCTCTTGACCGCGCCACCTGGTGTATTCGCTGTAGGTGTTCTTGAACAACGTCATTGGAAGTCCAGTTCCTCATGAAGTCCTGACCTAGGCTATCGTGTGTTATTTCTTCGCCTGGCTTTCTGATAAGACCAAACACCGCGCTGGATGGATGGTCGTCGAAAGTTTAATAACCCTTATCGGCCTGGCTATCGCCGCCTACCACCCGAACAACGGCGTCCGGTACTTCGGCCTATTTCTCGTAAACGCAGGTGCGACAAGCTGCATACCGGGAGTCCTTGCCTATGTGAGTCATACTTTCTTCTCGTACGACATTAACTGAATGACCGCATGGATGAAGAACTCGAATAACATCACCACCCACTCGAAGCGCGCCGTGTTTACGGCCAGCATCATTATCTGGGGTGGAGTCGGCGGAATTATGGCCACGACCGTTTTTCGCGAGCAGGACTTCCCGAGGTGCGCGTTGTAGCTTCGCTCGCCCCCCTAACAGCCGGAATCTGATGGTGTTCGGTGCAGATACGTGAACGGAATGTGGGCGACGATAGGCCTGCAGCTCCTCAACATTGTGCTTCTGGGAATAACGACCTTCGTCTTCAAGCGCCGAAACCGCCTCCGCCGCGAGGGCAAGATTGGCCCTCTCGAGGGACAAGAGAACTTCTATTATACAATCTAATTACTATAATTAACAGGTCCTGATAGTTGGCTTGGCCAAAGGCTCAAGTGTACATTAATATCTAGAGTTATTTTACTGGATGTAATTAGTAGTGTAATGATTCCGATTGGCCGAGTGGCATGTTCCAACTTCCATGCAAGTCGACTGTCAGTGTCAAAACTGAATTAATGAATATGGGATAGATTTCTTCGATGAAGGCCATGATCAGGGACAACATACACAGACTAAAAGAACTTTGGACGCCGGGGCTCGACGTGTAGTACTCACCCTGTTATTTTATCGGCGACGAGGCAAGGAGGCAAGGACTCGACGGGCCATTTTACCAACGGCAGCCACGGCTGGGAATTTGATCCGTCTAACTCGGCAAGTTCAAGTCATGACACGGCTTGCATCCAACTTTCATCTGCTCGCCACCGGTTTCCCTTTCTCCTTTGATTATCCACGCGTCCAAATCCCAACCTGTCATTTTTCTATCCCGAATTCCATGCCTAATAATAAGCCTAGCTTTGCCGTATTCATATGAACCTGCAAAATAGCTTCATCAGTCCAATAACGCCGCTGCTCGTGAATCGCGAATCTTCGCTGGAGTAGATCGGATGATTCAACTATTTCAGACCAACTTTGTCGTACCACTGGACCCTACGACATGGCCATCACTTCTATACTGGGGAGATTCACGGGTCTTGGGCTCGCTTTAAAGCATTCGAGAATGGGTTACCTGCGTTCTACATCCCAAGTCACTATGGTCCATTCGCTGGTAGCGGTGATCTGGCGCTGGCTTCGAACAAGGCTTTCATCTCCGCTTATTCTCAAAAAATGGCTGCGTGCGACTGTCACGTTGGTCGTCATGCTGGTTTTTATTACCAATCCTACAGTATCGAAGATTATTGGTCAAGCTGACATCTACGCCGGGTGGGTCTTCAAAATTCGACGCTATGTCTTGGAAAAACTCCGAATGTTCTTGCTTATTGCCTACTAAACGACCCAGGGCCCTTGCTGTGGCATTACCTCCGTTTCTTTCATTCGCTGCTCATATTTACATAGTTTCTTTGCTTTTATTTTGTGAGGGCTTCCAATTTCTTGTCGTAGGTCTCTCTTACGTGAATAGGGTTGTTATTTTCTTGGGGCTGGCTGTGCGCAACCACTGCTTTGGCATTTGCCGTTCGGAATAAAACCCTTCTGCAAGAGAGGATCCAGTTGGCACAAGCTGTGTGTGTTAAAGCCTTCCTCGGAACTGTGTTTGATTACTGATATTCGCTCAAGACTTCCAGGTCTGCCTTTGAGGGAGGCAGAATCGAGTCTTGCCTTTTCAGGATTATTTCTCGACACAAGGTCTCATTTCCGAAAACTGAAAATTCTCCAAGCCTCTAATATTGTCTTTAGATCATCAGCTGTATTCGGCGCAGGTTTTTTCATAGGCTCCTTGATATTCGCGATATACCTTGGATCTGCACCTCAATTGGCATTCGCCTTATTTTTTGGGCTTACACTGCTAGTCGCAGTATTCAGCGTTAACCCTTGTACGTATATTTCCATCTCTGGTGAGCATGATGTTAAATTTCGCAGTGCTCGCCTATCCGTCATATTCCCCCGCGAGCAGTTTCGTAATTGCGATTGGATTCTATGCAGCTATTTCAATTGCTACATTGATCTTCATCTTTCCACAAAGTTTCAGTCACATCTGGCTGTAGGTGGCGTATATTAAACTCATGAAAACACCTATTGACCATCTTCATAGTGTTCGCGTTCGAGAAGAAGTTCTGCTCGTGAGTTTCGGTTATCTGTTTCCCAGCCCTTGAATTGATTCAGGGTACAATCAGCCTGTCATCGAATTTTTGCAAGGCGGGCTCCAAACCCAGTCATTATGCAAAATTCTCTCCGTCATCCAGGTTTATGAAATGGAGGAGACGTTGTTTGACGGGGAGTTTTCCATCCACAGATTAACTCCGCTGGAGATGAAAAATGTTTACAAACACTTCAAACAACTTGCACACGCAGCTAAGTTCGTTCGCCATCGATTCGTCTAATCTATTCAATTTTATCATTCGCTTCCTTTACAGGGCCCTCGAAAATTGTCAGCGTCGAATTGACAAACCGAGGTTCGAAGTGCAAGATCCAACCGAGAGTAACGCCGGGATCAGTGATCGAGCCCTTCGACTATGCGATAATTTAAGACTGGCTTGCCAAGTGTCTCTGCTAGACATAGATGAATGGATCCGCGAGTGCAACCAGGATTCGTGGTTCGATGTATTTTCTCCTGTTAATAAGGACAAGGGCCATCACCGTCTTCTCCGACTACAGATTTCATGCTCGAACCTCATTAAAGCCAAAACAAGATTCGAGGAAGACGAACTTCGCCGTATCATCTCATTCGTTCAATGTACAGACTCTGAATCAAATGAGGAAGGACAAGATATAGCTCCGAGTCAAGCAGTACCCAGCCGCAAGTACGCCTCCTTTTTGATTACACGTTCATTTAAATCAATCTGAAGCAAATTTCAGGGAAAGAACTCTCATATTGGCCTTTCTCGATTCCGCGGTGCTCATCTCGAGCACTATACACGATTTAATCTCCACCTTAATCGCAATTGAAGGCAGGAAGCCGAAACCGGTCCCCCACATGCCTCCGAGTTTGACAACCCTTTTTGGACGGCGGAAAAGAGATAGCCTTTCATCGACATCTGCTAGTTCGACTGTTTCCGATGTCCTAGACTCACCTAGGAGCCGATCGAAAGCAGCTGAGTTTCCCAGTCACTCTAAGGCGAAAATCAGCTCTTATAACGTTACAGTTGTGCCGACGTCGCCTTCTGCATCTCATCGGCTTGTCAAGAGGGCGCAAGTTGATCAGCGCCGTCGATTCCTCACTTGGCTTTCGTCGCCTTTAACAATATATGTACTCCGCATGGGTTTGCTGAGCATTTGTCTCTATTCTATTGGACTCAACAAGGCCTCTGTGGAGTTTTATTTCAGGTATAGCGGTCTTATCGCGGTTATATTGGCACAGGTAATCCTCTTGCTTTCTCTTTTTTCAAGTTCAATAGTGATCAAGCTATATCCACAGTCTTACTTCACTATATATGCCGGAGATCAGGTCCGTTGGAAGTCATTTCACCGACCATTCGCGTCGCGCAATACCTAACTAATTCGAATACAGATATACTTCTTTCTTATACGATTTTCGGCGACAGTACTTGCTCTGTTATGTCAGTTAATTGACAGTCTTCCTAATATTTCACTGAATCCTTGATCCACACTAGGTACTCTTGTCGCCTGGTTTATAATATCTGGAAAAGGCATCGGCAGCCCATACGCATTTGTCGCCGTGACTGTACGTTTCGTTCGGCTACTCTTCTTTGATGTGGAAAATGCCTTACTTGTTTACAAGACTATCGTTTGTTTGCCCTCGTTGCTGCTCAGTGTTTCTTCTTGGAAGATGTCCCATCTACTCTTCGGAGTTTTGTTCTCAACAACGGTTGTATCCAGTAAGTTGGCAAGCCCCTCTCACTTCGACTTTGCAATGTGTTTACGACTTCACTTAGCGATGGCTTTGATTTACACCCAAGTCAAAACAAGTGCTTCAACCCCAATGATGGTCGCCTTTAACAATGTGTGGGTTCGAGCGTGAGTTTCTCTTACCCTGAAATATTCATATGCTCAAACTGTAACTGCCCTTCGCCATTGGAATAACTATCTCCGCCAGTGTCCTAGATATTCTCGGATTTACCGCGTCGGTGTGTAATGAGTTACATATGATCTCGGCTTTCTGAAATGTTCCAATCTCACTAGGCAATCATGATGATGATTCCTTTCCCAGTCACCTCGCGCAGAGGCTTCACGGATATATTCATAGAAGCATTGTCTGAAATAAATGAATTCATTCACGTTCATTGGATGGACGAGATGGTATCAAATTCAAATTCATTTACCGAAGCAGATGAAAAAGAGTTACGACTAATAAAGGTGATTTGGTTATTTGTGGGGAAGTATTTGACGCACTCAAGTACTACTAGGACAAGTACAAGAAACTGGATCAACTCTTGGCGTCGATGAAATTCGACCCGTGTTTTAGGTGCGACTTCTCATTTACCATGGCATAGACCGATAATGAATACGCTTTTTCACCGCATGAATCAGAATCTTTCCGCATTCCGTATACAAGACAAACCTTCTCTCCCAGTAAGATCTAGGTCTATTACTGCAGTGTTCACATCTCTGATCTCCGAGCGCTTACTTACTAGCAAGAAACTGACGGTATCCGTTGCGGGGTATATCGCGGCACTCAGAAGGATAGAGCCTTCGCTCCGACAGGCTCTCTCATCGAGGGTCAGCAACGTTGTGCACATTGTTATTACACCTGACAGAAACTGACTAGCGTTTTCGCCTGGGTCAAATTTAGGTACTATGTCTCCAACAAAATATGGTTCGTCCTTCCGGATTTGTGTACAGGAACTATCTGATCCACGCACTCTTATTTTAGCTCGAGAGACTGCAACATCACATCATGCAAGTGATAGAAGGCGGAAATGAAACTCCCCCTGACTGCAAACTCCAAGATGAGATTGACGCATCAGAGGATCTCGAGTTATGCACAGCTCCCGCGATTTTAAACACGACTATTGAGGTATTGGCAATCCTACGCTGTGTACATTCACTTGGCTGATCTTATGAAGGACAAACATTTACTTGCATTGGCCTCCGGTCAGTTCAACAGTTTCATAACACTCACTCTAGCCTATTACTGACGGCTCGAACTGTGTTAAAGCTAAAATCAATTTTCTAGATATGGTGGAGGTAAGTTGATGAATGAACCATATTTCGGTCATGATGTAATAACTTTCTTTTCTGCTTCTAGGCCGTTGATCAAATGCGGCCACTTGTTGTTAAACGACATAGCTAAGAGGAGGGAATAACGGGCCTGACCAATATACGCGTTCTTAGAATCGGTTGAAACATAGATTCGGCTATTTGTACGGTGCAGCATCATTCATTTTAGTAGTTAGTATTATGTAGACCTGGCCATTGCCTCGATGTTCGTTATTTAATGTTTAGATTTTACTCAGACATTATTAATAGCAAGCAGCTACGATGTTCTGGTGAGGCTTTGTTTCCTACGAGAATTGTCTGAAGATGCGTGCGCTGATTTTCCGTGTCAATTCAAAAATATGCTTAGTTATAATTGTCTGAACGAATCTGGGAAGAGTGCTCTACCGATCTTATTGTGCATCAGGTTGAATATACATAGGCAATAATCAGTACAAGTACATACAGATGATTTATACCAGTAATAAATAAAAATGGGAGGGAGTCAGAAAAGTCAGAGTATCCTCTGAGCCTGCGCCTTTTCTGCGTCTACAAGACTGCCTTTTCTTTTCAGATCCTCTGAGTACTCCGAGGAATCGTCGCTGAACGCCGTCTGCATTCCGACTTTGGTGGCAGGGACCGCGGGGAATATCGTCGGGTCCGAGCCCGCGCTGTCCGTGCCGCCGTAGCGGGAGAACACGTAGCCGTGCCCGGAGCCTGCATTGCGCGACCCCGAAAGCGCACCTCCTGGGAGGTGGATGATGGGCGGCATCGCGACGTCCGGCACGCCGCCCATCCGCATGTTGCGGTACACGCGGCACGAGAGGACGTTCACGAGCACCAGGTGGCACACGAGGAACATAACGCTGATCGGCGCCGCGAACACGTACACGCACGCGACAATGAATGGGTTCGTCACGATTACGACCCTGGTGCGGGAGAAAGTGTGAGTGCGGTGCGCGGTGCGGGCGACGAGGGCGGGGACGACTCACATGAAGTAGAGCTGGCTGTCCTTGAGCAGCGCACGCGAGACGATGGGGAGGGACTTTCCGAATGTGAGCAGTGTCTGGAGCTTGGTGCCGCGCGGGGCGTCGCTGGCCACGAACATGGAGAAGATCCTGCACGCGATGGCGGCGTAGACCATCGTGTCGTTCACCATGAGAATTATTGTCGTCGGTCCGAGGAGATTCCCGTGCATGGACTCGCCGCAGTACTGTGTCGTCGCAATATGCACGGCAGTGAACGTGAACGGGAGCGTCAAGAGCATGCCGACGACGCTGAGCCATAGGACGCCGTATGCTACGATGATGTACTTGTCCTTATTGTACACGGCGCATACACGGATATAGAACATTGCGGTAGTTGCGGCTACGAAGACAACCAGCAGGGCGTTGATCGCGTTGTACATCTTAGCGCAGTCTGCGACGGGCAGAGCTGGGGAGTATTAAGTACACTTGATAGTAATGCGGGATCTGGAGTAGCAAACTTACTCAGCAGTACTACCCTACAGAGCATATACGCTAAAAGACTGATTCTAATGCCACATGAAGATAAGACATGCGTTCAAGGAATAAACAAAAGTTGCTCTTACCGAGTGATAAAGTATATGACTACCGGGAACTTGAATTTTTGGCGGAAAAGAAGGTCAAAGTCTCCTTTGAAATTGTCGATGACATCCCAGAGCAAGACCTACAAATTGACGACGTGAGATTTTTGTGTAGAAAAACCGCATCAATGTTAACTTACCGCCAAACATCCAATGTGGATGTAGGTAGTGACGCTAATCTGATAGGCTAATTCCGGAGGGAAAAAGATGAGAGGAGTAGACTCGAACACGGGAGTAGCGAGGGTGGCATTGTTGGGGTCGGAGGTAAGAAACATTGCGGTGGCGGGTTCGACTGAGTCTGACATGGCCTGCTTTGCATGAAATATATATGTTCGGGAGTGACTCTATTCATGTGCAAACTTCCATAGGAATTCACATCAGGTCAAAAGGTGTGTCCGGACAGCGCATCCAGAGATAAATTTGAGCACCGATAAGAAAGCGGGGAGGGCAATCTTATGATGTTGATGAATCATGTACGGGCTCACCAGAGCTGAGAGGCGTGCATCAGAACAGCCTACGGCGTGCGCAAACAAAACCGGGATCGGGTCTCGGGAGCCGGGACACCAGGAAGGGAAGGCGCCTAAAACGAAGGGCTATGTCATTGAATGTGCTATTTTCGTCGACGAAATCAAGTCACATCCTCCTGTGTGCATAGTAGAGGCTTTGAAACGCGAAATCGCTACGAGTTTATCTGGTGGCATTGAATACGTTTATTTGTATTAGCACTGGCTGCGTCCACGGGCAGACTGAAAATAAATGGCTGCTAACCAATTTCATCCCTCCAAAGGATGATCAAATGTCCCAATAATATGCGACAGCCATATTTGAAGCTTTCTTCCTACACTGGAGGGTAAAATTAGTCAACTGCTGTGTGTTGCATGATCGGTGTCATTGGCTTTCGGATATTAAGCACAAAGGCACGTAGGTCGAGCGCCAGCATCTCTGATGTTCAAGATGATAGCTGTGAGCGCGGCCTCAGCCAAATCCCGTTCGGCGGGTGCGTTATCTCATATGAGAGAGCGCCGATGACAGGTATTCGAGGCTGATGGACACTTGTGTCATAGAAAAGGTCAACAGCACGATGACGCGCATAAAGAACACTTACCAGTACAATATGTCACTCGAATGAGAGTACAACTGTATGTATCCTGATCTTTGAAGTGTATCACGTATATGCCCAGATCAAACGCAATAGACGAAGCCAAAGCAAAAAAACCCAGAAGAGAAATTTGATACTCCTTAGTGCAGACCATTTAGAGTTCCTTGGAGTATTCGCGATCAAGAAGCCCCAACACGAGTTTTCTGCGACACAATCCAACATCACAAAAAGTCCGAAATACGCACATTCCCCTACTCGTCGAAACCCGAAAGTGGCGTCCTGAGAGTTTCGACGGGCTAAACCTGCAGACTGTGAGAGAGGGTCAGGGACGTCAATACATCCTATACTTCTGCCAACTTTCTGATTGCTGCCCATCATGATAGCGGTTATTCGTGTGTATCAAGACCGCGGTGAGAGGACGATGACGGAGGGGAGAGGCGATAGGAGGCGATGCGTATGATGAAAGCAGCTGACGAGTTTGCTGTTAGATTTCTCCATTCTGACCTTCCTTGGAGTATGAAATTTGTCCCATTCCACCGCATTGCGTCTGTGTGGTGGGTGACTAGGTCCATCTCTTTACAATCACCAGTGACGCCCCTGGAGAGCCATCGATCACATCAATGCAAGATTTCAGTCAACGAGGTTGCGAGAATCAGATGACAGTTCACTGTTCCAAGAGCTGAGCGGGATATTGAAATCATGTTGGTCGACACAAGTGAATGAAGAGTACGCGCGTCGTCGTCGCGGAGGCAACTTGCAAGACCCGGGTCGTCGCGAGTCGCGTTGAACGTCGGACATACAAACACCACGTGATCTACACAGCTTTGACGGACTTTTCCGAAATGTCCTTGAAATGTCCCTGCAGCGCTTCTTGGGCGCCTCTGTGGTGTCCAGCATCTGCGATTAGCATGGATGAACCACTTATTATGTAAGAGAGACTGCACATCTGCCAGGTCATATCACGCTGGAAACCCCGCACAAAATAAACGGTGGGAAACTCCCCCGCCGTCGCGGAACTATTTGACAATGATCAGATTATGACGTCACTCATGCAACTCTACCTTGAACAAAACGAAAGGAAATTCGTGAATATTCTGCAGAAGGCCCCCGTGCTCAACACACTTACATGAACGCATATAGCGCTATACGACGCGTAACTTCAGAGTACCTGTCTACCTCTGCGAGATCTCTGAGGACAGGCGCGGTATGGACACTCGTAAATCCCTTGCGACTCGCAGCATGCATCTGGAGTATCTGCTATATCTTGGTGCAGACGGTTATTATACAGCTATTTAAGCCACCGGTACGCCTTTCAAGCTTTATAACCTCGTGATAATCTCAATTCCAATAACTTAGCCACCTCCAAACTCGTCAAAGGAGCTCAGTAATCCTCGCGGCAAGATCGCAGTAATCGGTGCTGGAGTGACTGGAGTAAGCTCAGCTGCGTACGTGAGCATTTTAATAGTCATCATATGTGTTAAAATTTGCTTTAAAGACACGCTCTCGCACACGGCTTCGAAGTAGTCATATTCGAACAAGCTCCGGAGTCGAAGCTAGGCGGGATCTGGGCGAATGTGAACGCGACGTCTGGCTTGCAGCTCAACTCCCTATTATACCGCTTCCATCCCGCAGTCATGTGGACACGCGCGTTTCCACTCCGTGACGAGGTTCTTGGAGGTCAGCGTTTCGCGTCCTGTTATTCCATACGCCCAACTGACGCCCCGAACACTAATAGAGATAAAACGCGTGTGGGAGGAGTACCATCTCAAAGATCGGACGCGCTTCGATGTGCGTCATGAATTTCCCCTTGTTAGCTGCATATTCTGACGCGCAGTTTAAGATCAAAGTAACGTCCGTACGGAAAGTTGCTGCGACAGAAGGTGCAGGCGGAGACGACCCAGACCGCTCGCACTGGGTCATCAATGACAACACAGACAACGTATTCGACGCCGTCATCGTGGCAATTGGAACCTGTGGAGACCCCAACTGGATCACTCTTCCGGGAATGCCTGACCCCAAAGAAAACCGGCCTCAGCCTCAGGACACCGAAAGCTCAGCCGACGCTCCGGAGACTCCGTCGCAGGACGCTCCGACGCCGGGGACCCCGCCGCACAATAACGAAGAGTTCGGCGGAATTATACTACATTCGTCGCAGCTCGACTCGCCTGAATTCGACCTGAAAGGCGGCGAGCGCGTCGTCGTAATAGGAAGCGGGGCGAGCGGCGTCGAAGCGGTGGAAACCGTGCTGCAGAAATTCGGCAGCGTGCGCGATTCCCAAGACGGACAACAGGAACAGAAGGGCGTCGAGGTGTTTCTTATAGCGCGTAATGATAAGTGGATTATACCGCGGAACACCGTCATCGATACGGCTATTGCTGGGCAGCCGTTTGGGAGAGAGATGCCGCTCAGGTATATCTTTTACGCGCTTCCTCCATGTACGAGTAAGACTCATTAAATTACCGCAAGTTTTTTATGGGAGGGTTTCCTCAGGTACTGGCAATATTCTGGTGTTGAAGAGCTCGTTCCGACCAATACGGGAATTTACGAGGGAACACCCGTACGCTTCATCCACTCATGACTCTCCCAGCACTGCGCAAACCAATTGATAAACTTAATATCAATGCAGGTCGTGAACGACGTATTCCTCGGGCATGTTAAGAACGGACGCTGTCGCTACATCCGCGGGCAGCCCTCACGGCTCACAAAAGCGGGCGTCTTGGTCGAGGCGCGCAAGAGCAAACCGGCGGGCTCCGGGAAGAAGCAGAAAAACTCCGGGAAGAAGCGCAAAAAGGGGAGCAAGGCATCAGGAGCGGCGGTCGAGGATATCGCAACGGACGAGGAGCGCGTGATCGAGGCGGACGTGATCGTGCTAGCGACGGGGTATAAGAAGCCCTCGATGGATTTCCTGCCGAAGGAGTTGTTCCCGGAGGGGTATGAGGTGGGTGCTATTCTAAGCCGCTGCGAGTGCATATGAGCCTGCTGAGGTGACACCGATCGATCGCTGATGCGCTCTTGTTTATAATTTATTTTCAGCGCCCGGACTTGTACTTGCAGAATTTCTCGACTGAAGATTGGTCGATATTGATGACGAACTCGGCGTACATGAATGCGATTGGGACTGTGTATGAACCTTTGATTTCTATCTTGAATATGATTTACTAACGCCGGCCTCTTTGATAGTGGGCACTTGTAAGTCGTTTACTATTTATTTTGAATTTATTCCATACTCAAGTGGGTTTTCGGAACCAGCCACATCGGGATATGTACGCCTCTCTGGATAATTCTAATGTTTTCACCAATTAATTGAGCGCATCACAGACACTCGCATTCTGCTCACACTTCTCCTCGACAAGACAGCGCGTCCCACGCCGAAAGATATGAAGCTGTGGGTCGACGTCCTGCGCTTCATCAAGCAAGGCGCGACGGGTGGGGCGCTTGGATTCTTCACGTACATGGAATTGAGTGCGTTTGTCGTTTGCTAGCGCGTGCGCGTGCTGGTTTATATTTGAATACTGATCAACGGCATGTGTTTGTGATATGTAGCAATCTGGCTGTTACTTTTCCACCTCCTCCGGCCGGATAGGATACGGTGGTTGTTCTTTATTATGAATGGGTGGGGAGTATATGCGCGAGAGTAGGAGGTAAATTGGAGGCACTGGAGTGGGAATGTTTTGATCAGCAAAGGATATGTATAGCAGCAATTTTACATACGTTTTGAAGAGATATGTTCGCGCTGAGCACGATGATTTTTTCGCGACGAATAATCTTTGGTAGTACTTACATGGTCGGGCCAATAGTGTACTAAAGGAATGTGACACAGCAACGACACAGTGAAGCTTGTTGAGGCCCCGGCTTATCGGGCCGTGGGTCAGGGTTCTTCGGGCCGAGATGGCGGTTTGCCATCGCCGGTGGCAGCAGTGAACACGTCTTTGCCTTTCATCCACCATGGTCATTTGTCCATGAGCCGCAGGCGCGCAACTCTGGTCTCCTCGTCTTTTCATGGGTTCCACACCAGCAGCCAGCTCTGTAATAAGTCGAGTAATGCAAGAGTAATGCAAATGTGACGTTGCACTTTTTTGAGCGCTGGCTAATCCCGTTTACTGTAGGCCTTCCGTGCGAGCATAGCCGACTGCTGAGCGTGTCGTTGTGTCTCATTTGGATATGATATTGCTCGTTTACCATGTCCGATCCGTCTTCGTGACTCCATCGTCTCCCGAGGCCGTCAATACTCGCTAAGGGCCATTGCAACACCGTGGCACGAGCCTGACTGCGCGAGGAGATGAAACGAGGCGTGTGGTGATCAAGTCCGCCTTTCAAGTCAGTCCAAGAGGATTCGAAAGCCCACATCGATTTCACAAGGTGCCATACACTGTCAATTCTATTCATCACGGCATCTGACTTATGAATAGAATATGATGTTGCATGGGTTGCTCGATCGCCCTCCCTGGAGCGCGATTTAGGCTTATCTTGACGGGTGTGGAAATGCGGCGTCAGGAATGATGCGGAGGTCCCCATTGCATTCGGGCATGCCGACATTATGCTCTCGTTAGAGTAGTAAGTCTTCTTACATTCAACTTGGGGAACAGCTGAACCGACGTTATGTACCACATGACAGCTTATTCATAAGATGTTATGTGAGTATAATATGGGTGATAAGAAACTGCACGCAGAAATGGAATATTTGTATGAGAAATCTCCACTCACTCGATGGAGGTCCTTCCAGTCGTGAGATCACAATGCACATTCGAAACTTCCACGATTGCCCACGTAGAGTCTTTAAAACACCTACTCGGGATGTATGCTTAATGCTCTCCTTGCTCTCTCCCATACACTTATGGATTCAATTTCGTTGATTCGTTTGGCAGCCCCACTTCTTGCAGTCATCCTCCTCAAGACCCTTGTTGGGAGCCTCATATCCAGGCAAAAACATGGGCCTTATCCTCCGGGTCCGAAGCCAATGCCAATCATAGGGAATCTGTTCGATCTTCAAATCAAGGAGTCGGGGCCAGAGTACGCAGAGTGGAGCAGGAAGTACCAAAGTAGGAGGAAGCGCTTTTCCGTGCAATGGCGTCCTTGAACTTTACAGGCGGGATATGCTTCGCCACGGCATTCGGAAACAATGTTTTGATCATCAACAAGCAGGCCGATGCGGATGAGCTGTTCGAGAGGCGGGCGAAGTTATATAATGATAGGCCACAAATGCCAATGATCAAGCTGTGAGCGCGTCTAGTTGTTGCTTTTCAGAGAATACATTTACTATAGTCTTACTGACTTCTACGTTCATATGTCAGGGTAGGCTGGGAAGGACTGATCGCACTCATGCCCTACGGAAAATACTGGCGGCTGTGTCGCAGGATATCACAGCAGCATTTTAACTACGAGGCGGTGAAGAATTACCGGCCTGTCATGTACGAGAAGGTGCATGACTTCCTTGAGGCCTTGCTGAAGAGCCCGGACGAGCTGGCGACACACAATAAAATGTGGGTACTCCTCTAACATGCTTGATTTGCCACGCGAGCTCGGCCGAATGATACCCCCCGCGAAAACAGGCTATCTCTGTCGTTCGGAGTGTCTATCATGTACGGATATAAGCTGAAATCTGTGGATGACCCCATCATATTTGCCGCCAATCGTTCTCTCCTTCTGGGCGGCAGCTTGCTCACGCCTGACGCGTCCATAATCAACATCTTCCCATTCTTAGCTTGCATTCCACCCTGGCTCTCTGGGCCTATGACATCGCGAAAAGCCGCGGCTGAGGCGGACGAGCTATTGAAATTTGCGCAGGGATCATTGATGGATTGTGCCAAGGCCTCTGTCGTGTGTTCCTCCTGCGGACTCTTCATGAATTATGGTCTGACAAAGACCGTTACAGAAAAACGGGACCGCTGTCCCCTCTCTCATTACAAATTTCCTGGCAAAACACAGCGCATCCAAACCTCGCAAAGAAGAGGAAAAGGCGATGCAGGATGTTGCGTTCACTACCTACTCCGGTATGCCTCCTACCATATTTCGTTGCCATCAGCGAACTAAAATCTGCTCGACTCTCCAGGGGCCACTGACACGGTACGTATCGATCTAGATACGAGAATTGCACACCGCGCTGAGGTGGTACGGTAGACCATAGCTGTGACTGCCACATTTTGCTACTTGATGGCCAAATACCCTGAAGTACAGAAGAAGGCTCAGCTTGAAATTGACGGAGTCATCGGTACGACGCGCCTTCCAGAATTTGAAGATCGCCCATCGCTGCCATATATCGAAGCATTGTACCGAGAGGTTATGCGCTGGAGCCAGTCGCTTCCCCTTGCTTCCCCCCATGCGCTGACAGAGGACGACTATTACAAGGGGTATTTCATCCCCAAGGGTTCGTTGTGACTTTTATGACCGCCAGTCGGCCATCTGATATTTCCCTAAATACAGGAACAACTGTGTTAGGAAACATCTGGTTTGTTGAATGTGCCCACTGCATGTCTCAAGGCTCATTCAATATTTTTCAGGGCGATGAACCACGACGAGGATATATATCCGGAGCCCTTTGCCTTCAAGCCGGAACGGTTTTTTGACGAACATGGGAAATTGAACAAGAATGATAGGATTCTGAGCTACGGCTTCGGACGGAGGTAGGTCTATTTACAGACCCACGTCATAAATTCAGCCTGACAACCAAATACTTGTTGCAGAGTCTGCGTTGGAAAAGCGGTTGCAAGTTCATTTGTAAGTCAGCTTGATAGTCCATCTGTACTCCTCGCGATTGAGAGAATAAATGCAGGTGTGGTTGATGATGGTGTCTTCTCTTGCCTGTTTCAACATCGGGCGAGCAATGGATGCACATGGCAATGAGCTAGAACTAAATGACGAATACCATACTGAAGGCTTTGTCACGTACGTTAAGCGAAGATTTAGTAGGCCTCAAGGGCGCAGGCTGATACGAGAAATATCCAGACACAAGAAGGAGTACAAGTGCTCGATCTTGCCCCGATATCCTATTTCGAGAGAGCTCATAACTGAGAGGAGTGCCAGCTTGTGAATTCATCGACTGTTTTGAACGCCACCCATCCGCTGGGTGCGGTCCAGATGTAGGGACATTTCTTCGACCTGTCGGTGGGTTGATTAAATCAGTATAGAGCAATCTTAACCTATCTAAATTTCCGTTCACCACTGGCACGTACAATTTGCACGCAATCCGTCATAGTTCACTACAGCTAAAAGGCTTCCGTCGAGTTTGTATAGCCGCTGTCGCTGATGTTATAGAATATACCTTGTGCAGTTTACGTTAGGTTACCAACGAATTATAGGCCAGCGCTGCACAGGACGGCGGCATTCTACCGGCATTAGGAGGAAACTGGTAAGATCCAGTATTCAGTGGGATCAAGTACTCAGTACTCATTACTCAGTGGCGAACTTGGGGCTGGCCTTTTTCGTCTCGACGAAATACACGACGTAGCTGTGCAGGTTTTTTATTGTGATGCATTTTCAACGTGCCATTGTTGATACTAGATAATGAACAGTTTACTAGATAGAAAATAGTTAAGCAGCTTAGATATATAATAGTCCTATACAAGAATTGAGAGATATCTGAATGGGTGCCACAGACGAACATAGGAGAGAGTAGACTAGGCCGCCGACGCTGCTAACGGAGCGGATGGCTCTGAACCTTTGGCCAGAGCAGTCAACTCGTGAGACTCAGACTCGTCCGGGTCAGGTCTGTCGATCAGATTCAAATCCACGATATGGTCCTGGATAAGGCAGAGCAGACCGCGCTGCTCCGGCGGGACGGCCATCTCTTCTCGGATTGCAGGATAACTCGCACGATAGGCCTTGTTAATCGCCTCTCGCTCCCACCGATGTGCAAATCCAAACACCACAATTGGTTTACTTCCTACATTAATATCGAGTCAGCTTTGAGTCAGTAATTTATCTGACAATGTATAATGCGGACGCACCAAAGAGAACGCGCATCAGCGAGCTCCCGAATATTGCGGTAAATACACCGCTGAGAAAGGTCCACAGACCACCCACTTTCGAAAAGCCGCCAAGGAACGAGTTGTTCTTGACGTCTCGAATAATGTTCCATTGCGTGTTATCTCTAGCAATGCTCAGGCGGAGAGTTGAGATATTCGCTCCACGTTTTATGAGGGGTGAGGTAGACGGGTCAGGGTACAAATGGGTAATTTGCCCTACGAGCGTCGATTTTGTGTTCTAGATATATAGTCAGATCCATCGGCATTTGTACTAATACCATAAGCCATAGAGCTTTAACGGCGCACCTCGAATATTCCAAGTGTAGCGACCCCTGGATTCTTGAATGTTTGATGGATCTCCATAGACACCAAGCCCACCAAATTCACTCCAGGGATAAGTATTGTCGGTCTTGTCATTGCTTGGACGTCTGCAGTGTTATTAGTCAATGATGCCTGGACTTGGACTGAGTTTGAGGCAATATCTATCAATGAATTAGATGGTATCCAGAGGGGTTCAAAGTCCACGGTGACCAAGAGATCTGCCATCTGGTATCCATTGTAATCCCATGCTAGAGTTTTTGATAGGAATCATTTATTAATCCACTTTTTCATAGTAGAACTTGCTGATCTTACCTCGAAAATCAGCAGTTGAATTCAGCTCGCTTGATGGACAATAATACGTTGATGTCATAATTGGTAGACCCCAGTCCAGGCCACCAAGCCCAACCTCGAGCAATGTACAATTAGGTCCGTCTGCGGCTTGTATATGAGTGATTGGTCTGTTCAAGAAAAGGAGAGGATAATCACAGGACTGGTCCCAAAGCGGAGTAACTTCAACGGCTGCTGTGATATTTGGAGTTAACCTGTCTTCGGCGGTTGACCATACAGGAAAGACACCCTGACACTATGATTAGAAATATTATATAGCAACTATACAATTAGATGGCTCACAAGGGTTACACCCCATCCTGCAGAGCTTTGGGCCAATAGGTCAGGGAATGGAGTGTCGCCTCCCGAAGTGCGAGTATTTTGTGTGGGAATGAACTGCAGCTCTTGGAAGGCCCCGGTAAATATGTTGACGTAGAAAAAGGCAAGGATTCCCGCAAGTAAAGAGGAAGCAAGTATCCCTCTTGCTACGATTAGGAATTTTGTTTCACCTCTAGTGAGTATGCAAAGATTAATCAATTTCAACTTCGGGAACTTGCAACTCTCACATTAACCGTGCCTTCCAGAGAGACTTTCCGAATAGGATACTAACCCCCCTCATCTCCTGAAGATTGAATGGCCTTTTGTTACTCTTCTTTCTAGCTTGAAAGAAAAGATAGATGCGCGCAGATAAAACAGATATTTGCAAAGTTAAGAGAGTCACCAAAACAACATCTTGCATCACAAAGATTGGTGCGTCGGGGTCGCCGTCGTACATGGGGAAAGAAGAGACGGTGAAGGTAATCAGCCCTTCAGTATCTTGTCAAATATCTGGGGAGCAGAAACCATACACAGAACCATACCGCCAGTTTCACCAAGCATCCATACTATATCCATCAAATTATCACAAAGAAAAGGGACCTTGAAGGCACTAACTAAAGCGTCGGTATGGTCATGGGAAATATATGATAAATGGCTCACTATACAATTTGATGAACTATAATCGAAATAAAAAGAGCGATGAATGCTGGCACCCATGTAATTTCGCTGAAAAGGAAAATAAAAGTTAGAACAACCGAAAAAAAGAAAACAGATCTCAGTAGTGTGAGATATGTTGCTTGGTTGAAGAGGCGGGCCATTTATGCACAGACAAGACACTGGGAAGAATATGGCACTCGAAAGCGGCATCAGTCATGTAAGGGTCTCTTTAAACCGGAGACAAGAATCACATCGCTCGATGAATGCCAGCTTCTTTCCCCCTAAGCACCAATGAATGAAGAAATGTCTCTTCTAAACGAGGTAAGCTGTGCACTAGATGCTTCTTACTGAAGATTTATTGGCAGATCCGGGCAGTGCCGAGGTCCACGGATACGGTTGGCGAGCAGGGTCAGGTCTATTTTGACCTCGCTCTGGCATTTCTCAGCTTCGAATGCAATGCGGATCAGTCCATTTATATGCTTGGGGTCCTTGAGTGACTTGTGACTGGCATATTGCTGGCATACCCACAATAAAATGATTTTAGACTCCTTATATTGCCGCTCTACATGATGAGACTTGAGCTTTAAGTCGTTGTCGGCTTCCCATATGTACTTGATCTGAAGCCGATGAATACAAAGAATTGTACTAGCACTGCCAGTTGTGCGGGTATCAGG
Organism: Hypholoma fasciculare; assembly: GCA_016801325.1. Classification (NCBI taxonomy): domain Eukaryota; kingdom Fungi; phylum Basidiomycota; class Agaricomycetes; order Agaricales; family Strophariaceae; genus Hypholoma; species Hypholoma fasciculare. The sequence goes on from JAEKIV010000052.1 coordinate 50,723, forward strand.
GTATCATGTATGTTACTAGTAAATAGATGTTTCGGATATTTGAAGTATGAGCCAAGGCTCTATTATCTGTAAAATTGTGAAGGCCGTTTACGTGTTTCTCTTTAGAAATAAGAAGTTGTCTAGAGACTAGTTGTCTTTCAACGAGGCCAACCGAGTCGTCGACTCTTTGCAGCGTGTTACCGTAATATATAAGAGACTGCGGCGGCAAGTCGTAAGTACTGCAATTTGCAAGCGACTTTGCACCTTTTACCCCATTGCCTCTCCAGTTACTGTTCAGACATATTTTCGTTAGCCCTTAAGGCATGAATAACTCCGGTGATCCTACAGTGTCTCCAAGAGCGGCAGGTGGTGGTACATAATTATTTTCCGTGCCAGTAAATTCTACTTACACTTCGCGCTAGGAGCTGCTCAAGAAGCCTCGATTTTGCAGAGAAAATATGAAATAGATCGCATAGCTCTTGACAGGTAAAGAAAATGCTTGTATATATGTTGAATGTAACTAACTATCAACCAATGCCAGTGAACACGACCTTGTGGTAGTACGGGACGAGTTCTCCGGCAAAGTAGTTTTTGCGCAATGCAAAAAAGACATCGAAGATGACAATCGCGGTAGTGATTTGAATACACAATGAGTGCGGTGATGCCTATCACCCAAGGTAGTTTTCACTTTTATTCAAAGGTCCGATTGACGCTCACTTTGCGCTCACTTAGATTGCTTTTGCTTTTCATTAGGCTCTGCTTTGGCTCTGCTTGTCCATTGCCTGTCCACTGTCAGAGATTCCGACTGTCTACTCTACATTGTTACTATTTTTGAGTATACTCGCAAATTGTAGCGGTCAATCCAAGTATATCCTACTACTAAATTCACAGTGGTCTTTTGATATCGACTCAAAAATTGCGTGGGCTTTCTCACCCGGTCCGGGCCGCTGGAGTCTAAGGTCTTTGCCAAACACTGGCAGCATTTCCTGCGCAAAAGTTGTCTGTAGGTCACGCGTAGGCAACTTTTGCGTAGGAAATTTTGTGCATGTTTGTGCATGGCTGTGCATTGCCGGTCCGTTCGAATGCTCGCAGGTAGCGAGCCTTCCCCGATACTGCGAGCATTCGACAGGCAGGTCATTGTGCATATCTGTTCCGGCTCGATGAAAACAACAGCCTCTGCATCAGTGTTCACTCCCAAATGTGTTCTTCTTCTGTTCCTGCGCTCAAGTTTCGCGCATTGCAGCGTGGTACACAGAACTGAGTGCAGGCATTCCCAGATGTGTGGCTCGAATACACGGTGGCGTCTTCCTCCCCAGCCTGTGAGTCCCGGTGCGTGCTCGTCGAGGTCCCGAAAATACCGCTAACGCTTTGAGGAAAAGGCTGTGCGATCGCGTAGCCGCAAAGCGGCACTATGAGAGCGCCCGGCAGTGAGGCAAGCCTCAGGCAGCGTCGGAATGGACACGAGCAATGCGATGTTCGCTCATCGCCCGCTCTCGTGTACGGCGGTGTCGCCTCCACGTCGAACGTTGCTAGGGGGCTACAAAGCGTTGATCCGTTTGTTGTCCAGCTCGTGTACACCGTCATGCCTCGAACACACGGCTGTGCTATCCTCCCCGCAGTCTGTGAACCTGGTGAGTGCGCTGTTGCTGTCCTGAGACCGGCGCTGACACCGTGCGACGCAGAGCTATTACGGTCGCTGAATGCAAGTATTCTATCTCGATTCAGGCCCTTCTTCTGAGGTACGTGTTGGCGATTTATATATATTGCGCTACATTTATCATATCTGGCTAGCAATGTACATTGTCTTCGCCTGATTTTGGCGTACGTTGGGGGTGGTTGCATTGCTGGTGCGTATCCCCTCTCCTCATGCTCTCGTACTAGAATTGCTGATAACTGCATGTACGCAGAATCCATCCACGTCATCAGTGTTGCTAGACAGCTTGAGTATAACGTGCAGCTGTACTGACCGAGAATAATAATTTGGTAGATGCATCATTCCTAACTATCTAGTTTGTATCATTAGCAAGGATATATCATGGTTTACATTCTTTGTTGGATGCTTAGAATCGGTCAGCATGAATGAGCCGAGGACATCGGAAGGGGTCATAGGATTAAGTCTCGAGCAGGGTCAGGCCTCTAGCAAGGTCAGCTCTGACAAATTTTCGACCTGTTGGTCCTGTCCCCGTCGCTTAGAACATCTTTCATCGGGTAGATACTATAATGTCCAGTAACACATGCCCAAGATGCACCTTTCCATTTCCACTGCTACGCGATGTTTCTATCTGCGCAAAATGTTCGGCAATAAAACCTGGATTATCAGTGGGCGAGATCACAAGCATAAACGTAAGTCCTTCTACCTTATTTTGAACGCATTTGGAAAGGTCAAACCCATTTTGATTTTCGTACACTAAACAGAATACACCTCAATGCGCAGCATGCGGTATGATCTCAAGGGCTCTTAAACACCCGATATGTAATTTTTGCCTAAAACATTATAGTGAGTATCTCCATCGACTGTATTGCTGTGGGGCTGCTGAGATTTGTGTATGATTTGAAGAAAAGGCCGACATGGTTCATAGCACTATATTGAAGATACCTGGTATAGTGGACCTTATTCAAAGGTACAATGAAACTACTGGCAGCATTGATGAGAATCCGGGTCAAGCTATGGGAGTACATTCATCTTCTGAATTGGCCAGTTCACTCTTCGACAAAGCACGGTACTATCAAACTCAAGCTTCCGGACCTCGGCTCGCACAAGCTCCCGTTGCTTACTCTCGTCCAGGACTTCCTGGAATTAGGTCTATGAAGAATCTTGAACGTGCTCAACAAGTTGTTGCTGAACGGAAGCTGAAAGCTGAAGAACTGAAATACCATGATACTGGTATTCGTATCACAGCCTTTCTGTGGGAATCGTCAGACAATAAAATAGTTCAAGTAAGTTTCTGATGTCCGTTCTTGTCGAACTCTTTAAATGATCTCTTGGTATAGCTCAAGGGGATTCAATCGATTGAAATGTTTGATGTACACATATTGGCAAAAGCGGCATTGGATACCCTTCTTGTGAAAGTGAGAGGAAGTTTTGAAGAGAAGTACCCTACTGCGCAACAGCTCACATGGTAATATAGCATTTTGGTTCAACCTTTTATACGTACTCATATATTGTTTCTACAGGTGGAATGTAACTTTATCCGCACATGAGTCCCCGACAAAGTTCTCTTCGCTGAAACATGCTGATCTTAACGTGCCCCTTGGACACTTCTTCAAGACTGAATTCTCGAAAAAGAAAATTGGAGGAAAACGTAACCTCGAAAATCGTGAAATTGATATACGGTTTACGTATGATCACGAAGCAGTGGTGAGTTTTCCCACAGTAGACTTGTTTATTCCTCTCCAAGTATTCACCACAACCTTGACAGTTCCTTGATATCAGCTCGGACGATGGTGAATACCATGACGGTGGAAGCTCTTTTGTCCGAGAAGCTCTTAGCTCCTCCAAGAGAAAGCGCCTTGCCAGTACAGCCAGTGCCCGAAGATCAAAACGGATTCAATCTTCACTCCCAACTAGCGCCAGTGTGAATGCCCCGAAGCGCCCTCAACCAAAGCTCACAAGCTGCTACAAGAGCGCTCCTGAGTCTGATCGGTCCTCTGCGGTTTTGCGAACCAGCTACAGTGGGCAACATCATGACTCCCAATCCTCTGTCCCTGTCCCGCAGTGGAGTCGAAATGCCCAGATGGCCCCCTGTGAATTTGTTCGCACGACAGCAACATTCAACTCTACGACCTGTCAGGTTGATCTTGAGGTGGGTACGGCTAAGGAGAATATAGAAATCACCACCGAGTGGAACGGAGAGATTGATCGGGAAATCAGTATTGCGCGGCCGGCAGGGCTCATAGGTGTTGGATATACAAAACGAGGAATATACGTGCGTTCATGATTCTTCTATGATCGACCATTGTAGTTTCTTCATTTCTCATTTCTGATCATCGGATAGGCGCGATTTGCGGGAAAGGAATATGTGATTACCCAGCCTATGGACGGAACACCCAGCAATGTGGAATACGTCCTCCAGGAAGAATATAAGTTACTGTGTCAAGGTGATGCTTTCAAGAAGCACTTCGATGAATACGCAGAAAGCTGTGAGATGTTTACCATCCCAAGTAGGTGTTCAACGCAATCCTATATCTACTTCAGACCTCATTAATTACGGACAGAATTTTACTTCAATTTTGAGGATTCGATACTTGGAAAATTAGTTCCTTCGCCTTCCTCCGGAGGACGACTCCTTCCATATCGTGACTTTATTGCAACGCCCCTCTTACCGTGTGGCGATGCCGACCCAGCTATCAGAAAATTTACTGGGAACTCTGCTGTTGGACCAGCTGACGACGATATCACAAAAGCTATTCATGCATTTGCTCATTTCTCTGTCGTTTATTCAAGAAATAATCTTGTCTTTTGTGATCTGCAAGGTGAGCGCTCTTGATGTCTGCCGGTCAGTTTGTACATGTGTACTAATCCGCTTCTCCACTATGTAGGTGCTCCTGACATCCACAAGCACATGTGTTTGATCGATCCACAATGCCACACGTAAGTCAAGTATATCGTGATGGTACTTTTATACTGATACTTTATTCTGGTAGATCGGCCGATGTAAAAGACAGAGTTTACTGGGATGGAGGCGTTGCGCAAATCAAGATATTCCTTGATGAACATGGCGCTGCATGTCACAAAAACTGGATCTGTCGTGGTCTTCACCTACAGAATGTTGTGGTGCATGGCTTATCTAGTCCGCAAAAGACATCGGAGACAACGACTCGAGACAAGTCAAGCCTTAGTTTCATTACAAATGATTAGATACTTATTTCACGATGACTTGGATCGTCATCGGACACTTTTTGCTTCGACAACTTTGACATATCCCTATCTTGTTTTGATCAATCAACCAGTTCTTCAATATGAGTTCTTGTACTCTAATACCTGTACATAGTCAAGTATCAATAACCTGTATATAGCTGCGCAAAACAGAAATTCTTGTAGAATGATTTGGCGTCGATATACTAGTTCTAATCATTCAAGGAGGTATATTCAAAGGCAGCGTAACAAGATGTTTGACACTAATCATAGCCTGAATAGATGCGGTAACATCAACTGGAACACCTCCCAGACGTTGTCCATCGATAGCGCCTGAATGTTCAAAGATGTATAAGCGATATCAGCACGAGTTGCAAACTCCATCGACACAAAACTGAGGATTGCGTCACCCCCAAGTTGCTGCTTCATCTCTCGAATAACTTCAACATCAACCTCCATAAGGCAATTGGCAAGGCCATATTTCTCATGTAGGCTGAATGCGTCGTTACGAGAACAACCGGATGGTCCTGCCTTATTCTTATCTTTGCGCATTCGCACCCCATTCCGAAACTCCATAAATGTATCCAGCTCTTGTTGAAGAAGCTTTGACCAAAGCCACTGACAAAGTTCACTGCGCGATAAAAGTCCCCGTGAGCATTGAATATCTAGATATTATATTCGAAAACATACTGATGATCCTTGTCATTTGGATTATACAGTCCATCCGTAATACCTTTGGTGAAGACTAGGTAGGCATTATTTCCCCATTCAAGGCGGAGGCGGAGCCACGATCTTTCGATCGAGATATTATGCACCGAGCGCACATATACATGTGGTGGCAAGATCTCGGCATTGACTTCAGGGAAAAACTCATTCCTAATAAAAGACGTCACAATTAAGACAAGAATATTCCGAGTTGTATGAATGGAATGGTTTCTCACCGAAGAGCTTGACCATAGGCAAATGCTACAGTTGTCTCAGAACCACAATCGGTAGTGAACTGTAGGGGCATTCCTGAAAACAAGCAACATGTAAGATTAAAACATGGCTAAATTCTCGTTTATATTGAATATTCTCCACGTACCTCCATAATGCTCGACAAGACACAAATAAAGGTAGCCTATGATGACTCCCAGGCGATTACTCGGAACCACCCAGGCGCCCAGCCACTTTGACGTTGCGTCGTCAACCACAGCCCAAATTGGGAAACCAATAGAATACAGTTTGTCGTGCCCATCGCCCGACCACCGTTCATGAATGCCAATAGGGTTCTTAGCCGTTCGCGGTATCTTCTTTGCAGTCGGTTCTCGCAGAGAAAATCCATCACTATCCTGTACATGCATGATATCTGATATGAAGTCGCGGGTCAAGTGGATACCGTGATTGAACGCGATTCTGTTCATGATCGTATTAAGTCCCCGGCCTTTCGATGGGTCAGAATCCATCTCGGAGATGATTAATTGAATTGCCTCGGCGCGTGGAATTTGACGAGTGGTTACACTGCTCCCAGTGAGCCCCAACTCTTTCCGGCGACGCTTGACCGTGCTATCACTGTGAATGTTATTCAGACTATGACTGAAGCCGAGTAGAACGACATACCTGATGCGTATTCCATAGTCAGCAAGTAGGCGCTCCGAAATCTCCTTGTTGTTCGTCTTCCTCTCTCTATGATATTTGACAAGAGCTTCGACTAGTTGCGGGTCGTCTGCTTTGGCTAGAAAATCACAGAAAACAGATAAATGAAGATAAGCTCAAACTTGAAAACGACGGAACAAGGTTACTCACGGACTGCAGCATGTCCATTTCGGCCTGTGGGGTTTCGGTTGTATGATTCAGACATGTTGAAGAAAGGGGTTTGAGTAGCTGTCAAGTCTCGTTCATTCGACACCAGCCAGGATGCGCAACTTATAGTCTCATTGATATGGGCAGCTTGCAAGACAAATGGAAAGCGGCACTGCGATTCTCGAAGTCCAATCTATAATATAATAGCTATCTCCGTGAGCCCAGAATCCAGATAAATACTGGGTTACACGTACTATAATTATATTGTAGAAGTTCAATTGTTCTATGGCCTACATCTGGAATATCCGGAACGCGCAAAATATACATAAATCCCTCGCCTCACAAGTTCAGAAGTTCAAGTCATTCCCTGCTAGAACAGATTATTGCCTGGCGTTCTGTGAACAATTGCAGTAACAGAGGGCACTTACCGCTCGAAGTTTGCGGATCACAATTTCTGTGTGGAGTCTAGAACCTAAGGAGTCAATATCTTGCGGTCTGCGTGCTGCAGATTGAACTGGATAAGCACTGGTTGTTTGTTGACAGTAACGGATTTGAGAATTTCAATCCAAGTGCTGTGGACTGAGTGGAGCCGTCTTGTCATTGTCTTTTGGATGAGATGATTTAATACGGAAGTGGGGATCACGGTGTTCAACTACGTCGAAGGTAGCAGACCGGGCCATCAGCTATGAAGCTCGTGAGTCGTGAACATTGGATTGTGCTTCTAAGTCGGGTTTACGATCTCTCAGCGATCCGCAAGATGTGAAGGAGCAGCCAAGGGGCGATACATTCAAGGGATGTGGTCAGTGCATACCGGCTGGTTGCCATTTACGTATCCCTGATCCCACGGGCAGAAACGGCCCGTTCAACTGCTAGCGAAAATTTGCCCGGTCAAAATACCAGATACTCTATTGAACAGTTGGAGAGGCATAAGATAGATTCAAATAATATACACTCACAGTTCTATGTAATACTGGTCCTCTGGAGATGAGCTATGACATGAAATAGAATGAAATTATTAGCAGCCTGAGTGAGCACTGAGTACTGAGTGCCAGCTGTTGATTAGTATATCCTTCGATTGTGCAAATCAAATCATCGGATACTCTAAAAAATGTTTGAAGAGGCATCTCATAAGTCTAAATAATATGTATTCACAGTCCTATGTAATACTGGTCCTCTGGGGATGAGCTGCGACATGAAATAGAACGAAAGATTGGCAGTTACATTGAAGTTCACACGGTCAATACTGCCAGCTTGGCTCCGGCTGTTGATTGTCGGGGACACAATCACCAGATACTCTAACGCACTATTGGATAAGTGTCTAATAGGTCTAAGTAATATGATTTCACAGTACTATATAATACTGGTCTTGTGGGAATGAGCTATGTCATGAATTAGAAAGAAATCGGATGGGCGGCACTCAGTCCGAATAATGCAAATAGTATTTAGCCAATACATTCAATGCAAGGTAAATAGTGTCACATCGAAATTACTTATATGCATGCGTGAACGGACAATAAATTGGCAGGGTGACAACTACAGAAGCAGGACCCCTTTCACCTCTCTAATTTTGGATTTTGAGCTTCGAATAGACCTGACCCTGCTCGCCAACCGTACACGGAGCAGCGAGAAGTTGGAGCGGGCGCGGGAGAAGCTATTTCATTGACCGCTCTTTACATGATTTGCCCCACTAACCTCCATTAGCGGGACGTTATACATTTGCACACCATGGGTTGATTCCGCCCCACCCCGCAGCATGGCTGGCTCTGGAAGAAGGCGAAACGATGATCAAGCATAGACGCCATTACTGATAAAGCAGACAGGGGTCCAGGTTTTTAAAGTTCAAGGCGTAGTTTCATTAGGCAGTGTGAGCTTTCACGCAACTAGCTTAGACAAAGAATTTGAAGTGAAGGCTTGACACTTCGGAGGTTGAACACGTTCGAACGGTGTCGTTTGAGACTTGTTCAAGAATCAGGGGAACAGGGGAGCAAACTGGCGAGGCCTATTTAGGAAGCAAGCGAGAGGCGGGAAAACTGGGAAAGCAGCGGGCTTATAGCAGGAAAAACAGGTTAAGACCTTGAGTACTAGTAGGCGAACTTCATTCGACGCGAGCCGTAGGAAGCAACTGGATAGGTGAAATTGACGCAAGTGCGAGCGACAAGCGAGAAAAAACCTCTGGACGAGGCGACTGGTGAGCTCAAAACAGCGAGCGAATTTTCATCAACCCAACCTCTTGGTAGTCTCGACACCAGACGATCTGTACGGGTTTTTACAGACAAAGGGGTCATATAAGCCGGGTGTGTAGTACTGTGGAGATTGGGTCGAGTCTGACCTCTCGGAGGCGCCCGGAGCGGGAGAGAGCGACATGATGGCAAGTGGTGGAGAAGAGCGTGGGTAACCGCCAGCAATGACAAAAATCTTTGTTGAAACTGGGTTGAGACTTGGAACACTGGCTGAACGACCTCGGAACGACACAGCAATTATGGACCTGAATTATACTGGGCCAAATCGATCAAATACAACTTGCTGTCGGGGCATATTTCTGCGGAAGGTCCCCGTATAGTCCTCGTATCGCCCCACTCAAATAGACGAACTGGTATAGTATAAATACCCGTGTACCGGTGATCGCATATTTGGACTGACGCCACTCATGCTCCCAGGTATGACTTTCCACTGAGTGTTGCACAATGTGTTTCGATTGACTATCTATCTTACGAAAAGTTTCATACCAATACGTGACAGCTAATGGCTCCAGGATATGCATACACAATGACACAGTGCACCCTCGCCATGTCCAGCCCACTCTCGCCACGTTACTGTTGTCGTATCCTCTGAGGCTGAACGTTGGACCGCTAGTTCTCGAGGGTCCGCGCCAAATTAGGGATTAACTTAGAGAATATAGGTATGCGATTGACTGCTTGAAAATTTTCAATGAAATGACTTGTTACTATCAGCGCGGGACCATCCTTGTATTTACGCCTGCTATGCTGCGCGCAATATATCTTGCCACGCATGTGGCTGGAGTTCTTGTCTCTCACTATCTGGATATTCTACTTTCTTTTGCTGAGACCTCGTCAAAGCATCTTCTATCTATGGCAATACTTACCCTGCAACAACTTGTCGACGGCTATTTTCTCGTCGAATTTGATCACTCGAAAACTCTGCACCGTGCAAATTCTCTCCTTGGTTGGCTATGATTTCCATCACTCAGGTTTCCATCTTGAAAGGCCTCAAACCCAATATTCAAGGCTCTCGCCCTTGCATCCGCCGTCCCACCTGTGCCCATAGCTAGTGTCGAGCAGCGTCGTTGACAGCGCCGTATCTAGAGTCCCTCCGTCTGAGGCGCGAGACGATGTGCCGCATGGATCTGCGCTCTCACTGACTATCAGCCAGCGGCGCACGGAATGCGGCAGCGTGCCGCGTACCTGGAGCTGGACGGCGCGTCAGATCCCCGCCAGTCACTGGAGGCGGTGCGAGATGGATCGAGGACGCGTGCCTCCCTTCATCCATCTCTCTCTCGCACACCCTACAGCGAGGCGCCGACGCACGCGCACACCCATCTCGAGCACAGCTCCGCGGCGACGGTACCAAGTTTCTACAAGAGCAGCCGCATCCCCTACACGGCAACGGCACTTTTCAAGCGTAGAGCCGCACACACCCGTTCTACCTGAAGCACAGCCGCAAGAGAACATGTTTTATGCACTACGGATCTTACAGGTGTACATACAGAAAAATCTAAGATGGTATTCGAGGAAAAACGTAAAATACATTGAGATTAGTTTCCAGAAGCGGCGAGTGGAGGGTAGACGGCTGTGTATCTTCATTTATGGCAGTCAATATGTTGAATCAGACTCGGACTCACCCAAATCAGGTCTGTCAATCAGATTTATATCCATGATGTGGTCCTGGATAAGGCAGAGCAGACCGCGCTGCTCTGTCGGAACGGACATCTCATTCCGAATGGCAGGATAGCTAGCACAATATGCCTTGTCAATCGTGTCGCGCTCCCACCGATGAGCGAATCCAAACATAGAGATAGGTTTGCTTCCTAGAATTTAGAAAGTTGTTTTTGCAGATGCAATCAGCTTTGTTCCTGTCTGCATAGAAGTAAAAGAACAGACTGAAGAGAACGCGCACTAGCGAGCTGCCGAATATTGCGGTGAATATACCGCTGAGGAAGGTCCACAGACCACCGACTTTGGAAAAGCCGGAAAGGATGGAGCTGTTCTTGACGTCTTGAATAATGGTCCATTGGGTGAACTCTTGCACAGAGCTCAGGCGAAGAGTTGAAATAAATGCCCTGCGTGGGATGAAAGGTAAAGTAGATGGGTCGGGATACAAATGGGTCGCTTGTTCCACGAGAGTTGATTTCATAGACTATGTAAACGAGTTGATGTTTAAATTAGTTGACATGCAGACCTATTATTTAAGCTTGAAATTTGAAGGCGTACCTCAAATATTCCAAGTGTGGCCACGTTTGGATACTTGAAGGTTTGGTGAATCTCTGTGGACACCATGCCCACCATATTGACACCAGGAATGAGAACCGTTGGTTTTGTCATTCCTAGTACATCTACGATGTTATTGGTCATCGTGACCATGGCCTGGATCGAGTTTAAAGCAATATCTATTATCGAATCGGAAGGTAACGTGAGGGCTTTGAAGTCCACTGTGATCAAGAGATCTGATTGGAAAGCGCTGAAGGTACCCTCTTCATAAATGATAACTAGGAGATTACTATTAATTCGTCTAGTTATACAGTATCATTTTGTAATAACATTACCTGATCCTTCGACACCAATTACAGGCGGATGCGATGGGCAAAGATAAGTAAATATGGCACGAGAAGACGCATAAATGGTGGGTCCTAGCAGAGATTCAGAGTCCAGATCTGTAGCTAGTGTACATGGAGTGGGTTCCCAAGGCACAGCTAGTTTAGAGAAACAATGAGTAATTTTTATTGAGAAATGATAGGGACAGCCTCACAGGAATCATCCGAATATTGAAGCGCAGACACTTGAACGGCTGTTGTGAAGTTGGGGCTTATATCTGAGCCAAGCTGTATCTGCGTAACGAAAAAGTCAGGTATTAAAACATTGGAATGCTGACATGTCTTACCACTGTTATGCCCCACACTGTCGTGTTTAGTACTAAGATACTAAGAGGATCCGGAGCGTTGCCGTCAGCGGTGCGAATGTGTTGTGTTGGAATGAGCTGCAACTCTTGGAAAGCGCCTGTAAATACACTGACATAGAAGAATGTGACGATTCCTGCCAGCAAAGCAGAAGCAAGGATCCCTCTCGCTAGGATCAGCTTACTTGTTTCTCCCCTAGATATTGGAAGAGCAATCAGCACCCAGCTTCGAATTCGAGGTTCAGGGTCCCACTCACATCAAGCGTGCCTTCCAGAGCGATTTTCTGAGTAGGATATGAACTCCCGCCATTTGTGGTAAGTTGAATGGCCTTTTTTCCATTCTCTTCCTAGCTTGTATATAGAGGTAGATCCGTGCAGATAGGAGGAAAACATATAGAACGTTAAGAACAACCGAGACAACTTTCAGGGTTATGATGGTAATGGCAGATACTAGCCAGAGAGATCCCCACACGTAAGTGATGGCAAATGCAAATAATCCTTCGTATCTTTGTAAGCTTTCTTGGAGAGTCATTTCATGGTAAAATCCTACCAAGTGTCTCGCCAAAAGTCCAGACTATATCTATCAGATTATCACAAAGAAATGGGACCTTGAAAGTGCTAAGTACAGCATTTCAGTTAGTCAGCCGGGGGCCCGCATTGAACATGTAACAGAGAACTCACTAAACGATTTGACGAGCTAGAATTGAGGAAAAGAGGGGAATAAACTGAGGTAAAGGTAATCTCCCTTCAATCTTCTCGAGCGACTGGAGAGATAGAAAATACTCAGACGACAGAAAAATTGAGAAAAAGAAGATAGCCCTTAGTAGAGCGAGATATATTGATTGGCTAAGATAGCCCATGACGCCACAGAAGTTATAAGACACTGGGTAGAGGTGTTCACAAGTTTGACAGGTGTAGCGCCAATATTAGTTACAAGTACTCGTCTATTGGCATTTTTATAGCAATGGTAAATTTGTGGTAAATCTTTTTAATGCATCATCAATGGCTCAAACTCCCCGGATCGGCGGACCAGCGGAGAATTTGAACAGGCGGAAGCTCAGTAGGATAGGTGAGAAGGAGGGTAGCAGCGCCGCAGCGGACTTGTGAAGTTTCGGTCGACGCAATCGGCGCTCGGGAAGCACGAGAAAATGAGTCAAGAGAACAAGCAGGCAGAATGTCATCGACGCAGACGGCAGCAGGCCACTAGTAGTGTAATACGGCGTTTGGTGATGTCGGCGCAGCCAGCAGGTAGAAAGCGACAGTAACGGGAGTCTGAGCTGGTGTGAATCGACAACCGTAGATAGCTTGTAGGAAGCGTTCCCGCTTGGTTCCCGCTGGGGATTTGCGAAACTTCCAGTCAACTTCCAGTGCGACTTTGGCGGACGAGCGAAGATGAGGAGAGTGAACTGGTGAAATCGACGAGCGATCACATTTTCATCGACATGAGCTCTCGCCGCTCGGAGGCGGACGGACTGGCGAGTAGCTACTGATGATGCATGCGACGGTGGCGGAGAAACTGAAGGGTGTGGGAAACTTCACTCTTCGGTCCCTGCCAGCGATGATAAAAATCTTGGTTGAAGTTTGCTTTGATGTTCAATGTTTCAACGTTGAACACGTTGAACTTCCACAGGCCAACCAAACGCAACCTGCTTTCGGGCCATATTCCTGCTGACGGCACCCATTTAGTGTCCTCTCGGAGCCCTATTCCAGTAATCGCGCTTGTACAAAAAATCTCTTCGCCCTGCCAGTCCTGTGTCTGCGGCCGACACGCCACCCCTGCTCCCAGGTAGTATGGTCGTCCATTCAATGTTGTATAGATTATTTCACCTGTTTTCCTATCTTTTTAAGATCTTCTGAATAGTTTCGTGCAGCTAATCGCGCTACACATACACTACGCATGATTCGGACTCAGTGGATGCTCACCATGTCCAGCCAACTCTCGTCACGTCGCTCATATTCACTGGGGTAGAACCGCCATTTTCTCGAGGATCTGCGCCAGCTTAGGGATAAATTGAGAAGGAGAACATAGGTACGCAACTAGCTGCTTGAAATACTTCAAGGAGACAGCCCGTTATTAATTATTGCTAGTGCGGGCGCGTCTTCAGATTTACGCGTACTGCGCAAAAATTATATAGCCACTTGAGAGACTCACGCAATACCCTACTGCAGACGATGCTCGCCCATTCTTGCAGGATATATGCCAGCCATACCGCCTGTGCCTCACATCTGATCCGGGCGCCCTTGCGACTGTTCTTGTCTCTGTCGTTATCCGGACTCCAGTCGTGTCCGTTTGCTTTTGCTGAGACTAGTTCAAAACTTTGTCTATCCACGGCACGTTGTCCTGCTCTGTCTTGTAAACTGTCATCTTCTCGTGGTATTCAACCTTTCGAGAATTCTGCACCTCGCCGATTCTCTCCTCCCTGGTTGGCAACAATCCTTACCATTCCAGTCATTTCTACAAAATCAACTTCGAGTCTCCCCTGGTCCCATCAGCCCTATTTATTTCGACGAAAGTTTAATTCTCACAGCACTCTCATTCTGACAAAGGGTGTTGCACTTCATCCGTCCCACATTCCGTTGCTATGAAATTGGGACTGTCGGAGTGTTAATCAGCACTGTCCGACCCCTGAAAATTCGAATCAGTCACCAACTTGCGCTGCATATACTATCTGGCCTATAGACACCCCGCGTATACGTGCTCTACAACCCCATTCCGCTTCTACGTCCTCGCATTGCCTCTGTGTCTTGCCCGTAGCTCTGTGCTCTTTCTCAACACCCTGCGCAGCGCTCAAATGGAGGCTGCGCCCCGTGTTTTTCGCATCAGGAGGCAGGAATAGCACTCTCAGCCACTTCATTTGAGTATCTCGGCCATCCTTACGACGTAAGTTCCGTCGCGATTAGGTACGTGTATGCTGTTACTACCTGCTCTGTGATCTGCGCCCTGCGTATCATGACAGGTGCAGCAAGCTCAAGGAATTCTAAGCAGGCAGTATTTTTGCGAACCCAGTGTGAGTGCTTTCCTTTCAGACCTCGCGGAATGCTCCGGGTGTGGCGTGGACGTGGGGAGTGTATGACCCACTTTATGAGCGAGTATAACGGCCTGCCGAGTAAGTACTCTATGGAAGTACTCTATGGAGTAACTGGGGCCTTCAGCGCATAACGGCTATCTTTCTGCCCCCCACCCCATAATCAATTTTTCTGTTTCATAATAAAAAGCACGGAAAGATAAATATGCCAAAGGTAAAAGCGTTCGGAAATTTTTTGAAGTACAAACAGCTCTATAAAGTTATACACTACTTATTTAATATGCAATAAAATGGAATGCTATGCAAAATAGTCTGTTACGGTCAAAGTCATCACACAGCCGCACATAAGACTTGAAAACTGTCTATGTCGTTATCACAAATTGGGTAGTGCCTAGGAGGGAATACATCAGGCTTCTGGCGCGGCAAGCGGGGTAGACGAATCTGAATTGTCCAGAACAGTCAATTCGTTTAATTCAGACTCGTCTAAATCCCGTCTGTTGATGAGGTTCAAATCAACAATGTGGTCCTGAATAAGGCGGAGCAGACCGCGCTGCTCCGGAGGAACATTCATTTCCTCTCGGATTGCAGGATAATTGGCATGATACGCCTTTACAATTGTATCGCGGTCCCAGCGATGAGCGAACCCGAATACGGAAATTGGTTTGTTTCCTGGAAAGCGGATTCAGTCAGATACTGCAGAATAAAAACCAGATTCGTCGGGAAAAGCACGTACCAAAGAGAACTCGTACCAGCGAGCTTCCAAATATTGCAGTAAATATACCGCTGAGAAATGTCCAAAGACCTCCAACTTTCGAGAAGCCGCCCAAGAACGAGTTGTTTTTAAAGTCTCGAATGATGTTCCACTGTGTGGTTTCATCCATAAGACTCAGACGAAGAGTTGAAACATTCGCTCCGCGTCGGATGAGAGGTGAAATAGAGGGGTCGGGGTACATATGGGTCACCTGTCCTACGAGTGTTGATTTCAGGTTCTACATAAATATCAAATTTGAAGCTTTGAAGGCTACTTGTATCGATCAGAGTCGGTGACTACACACCTCAAATATTCCGAGTGTGGCGACTCCTGGATACTCGAATGTCTGGTGAATCTCCATGCCCACCATGCCCACCATATTCACTCCAGGGATTAGAATGGTTGGTCTTGTCATCTCTATGACATCTAGAAGACTGTTGTTAGACATTCTGACCATAACTTTGATAGACTTTGCAGCAATATTTTTCGTTGAATTATAAGGCATCCCAAGGGCATCAAAGTTGACAGTGACCAAGAGATCCGGAAGGTGCCAGTCGGGATTGTATAAGCCTGGTGTGCTCTCTAAAGAAATACATTGTTAGCTTCATTCGATCCGAAGCACTCAATGATATCACCAGAACACTCAAAGGCAGTGGCATCAATCGTGATATAATTATAGTCTGGACCTCCCGGAACTACCTCACAGCGGGAAGTGTTATAAACTTGGAAAAAGGAGGGAATATGTAAGCAGCGCTTGTCAAGAGATAATCGGCAAATTTTACAAGATTTAAAGTCCCCCAGTTGTACCACTTCAACGGCTGCTGTCATATTCAATGGATGAGCAATTTTCTGGGTAAATGGGAAATGGAAAGGTAAACCAATATGAGTATGTTCAGAATTATGGTTTGTTAGCTATTTCATCTTGTAACTCACAACTATTACACCCCATACTCCAGTGCTAAGTAGCTTGGGGTATGGAATGTTGTTATCTGCAGTACGTGTGTTTTGTGTCGGAATGAGGCTTAATTCTTGGAAAGCCTCTGTGAATATGTTAAAATAGAAAAATGCAACGACCCCAGCCAGTAAAGAGGAGGCAAGTATTCCTCTTGCTATAATCAATCTTTTTGTTTCTCCTCTAGTCATCGGAGAGTTTATTAGTTTGAATGTCGTAATTATTTAAGTTCTGCAATACACTTACATCAACCGTGCTTTCCAAAGCGACTTCCCAAATAGAATCCCAATTCCCCCCATCTCTTGGAGTCTGAAAGGCCTTTTATCTGCATTATTTCTTGATCGAAAATGAAGGTGGAAGCGTGCAAATAAAACAACAATATACAACGCGACAAGTGTCACCGAAACAATAATTTGCGTCATGTAAATTTGCGTTGCGAAAAAGTGTGAGACAGGGGCAAAGTTAAAAAAACCAAAGAATAGAAAAGCAGTGAAGACAATCAGACCTTTAATGTATTGTCAGACCTCTGCAGAGATTATACATAGTAGAATCATACCACCAGTGTCACAACAAAGCCAGACAATATCAATCCAATTATCACAAAGAAATCGTATGTTGAACGCACTAAGAAATGTGTTGTATCCAGTCAGTTCGGCGCCAACTGCGGTGAAATAGGTGCTAAATGGCTCACTACACAATTTGATGAACTAGCATTGACACAAAGAGAGCAAAAAATGGCAATGGTCTTGAGTCCGCGATAGGATAGCTGATAGTCAAAATAATCGATAAAAAGAAAGTGATCCTCAATAGGGTAAGATATACAAATTGGCTGAGGGAGTGGGCCATGGCAGTTGTTCAAACCAGTTATCAAAATTACACGTACACCGGTGGCAACTTTATATACTTGTAAAAAAAAGAAAGTTGCGTGGTATTTTAGGTATTTGGCTATGCTTCGAGCTGCCGGAGTTTGTTTAATGAAATCATCTTGCATTGATGTATGTCACCATCATCTCGAGCGCATTCTGTTTAAATAAGTCTTGTCGCCCCATCATTAATCATTCTTAATCAAGGTTTTGATATTGTGGCGCTAAAGCGGGCTAGTCGGAATGGATACTAATTGAAGGGCCATTAAAATAAATTCAGGCCTTGAACTCATGAAATATCCAACCCCTTTGACTTGTTTTACGGGGCGAAGCTGTGCCCCACAAACGAAAAAAATTAGTAGAGACTAACCGCAGGCGTTCGTGAATCAGTGGTAGTTGAGCTACACAACCCTAGGAAGCGACCCCCTGGCGAAATTGACGTGAGTGGCGAGTGGGAGGTGACGGGTGAGAACTTCTGCGCGCATTTTTGGCAGACAAACAAGGAGGAGGCGAGTAGACTGGTGAAATCAATGAGCGAGCGGCCCAATGTTATTGACACAACTCGGAGCTCTTGAGACTCGGAGGCGAACGGGTTGACAAGTGACAGCGACGTGATGGGAGTGGCGGAGAAGCGCGTGGGAAGCCTGAATTTCCGTGGCATGATAAAATTCATGGTTGAACGTTACATTGAACATTGAACATTATTTAAACGAACAATCACAGAGTTCCAGGGAAACTGAATACAGCTTCAAGTTGTTGTAGACTATATTTCTGCAGATGGCACCCGTATAGCGTCTTCGTATCGTCATACTCAAGTGGACCAAGCCGCCCTTCTACTGGCAAGCCCCGCGCACCACTGTCGCATGTTTGAACCTACCCCACCCCCTCACTGCCAGGTATGATCTTCTACTCAATATTTTACACTTCTATTGATTATCCATCTTTCTAGAGATAGTTCCATACCAATACGTGACGAATAATCGCCCCAGAATATGCATACAGTGTGCCCTCACCTTGACCAGTCTATTCTCGTCACGTCGCCACTCATTTTTTGAGATTGCGTGCCAGCTTAGGGGTGAAATTAGAAGAAGATTATAGGTACGTGACTGGCTGCTTGACAAGTTTTATAGAGATTATTTGTTAGTTTTAGTACAAGTCCGTCCTAGGATTTACGCGTACTACGCTGCACGCAATATCTTGCGTGTCACTCGCGCAATACGCTACCGGTTCAGACTATGCCTCAGCTATACGGTGCCTGCCTCACATCTGATCCGGGCAGCCTCATGACTATTCTCTCGTTGTCCGGTCTTGTCCCCATGCATTGCATTTGCTGAAGCCTGAGACTCGTTCAAAGCATATTTCCACCCATGGCACTTCGTCGCTGTGACGTCAAGTTGTCGACTGTCATCTTATTGTTGGATTTGATCACTTGTAAATACACTCCCTCATCTCACAATTAATTGCAACTCTCCCCTGGTCCCATCAGCCCAATTTTAGGCCCATGAGACATTTGTTACCCTCTTGACACCACCAACCCCGTTAATCAGTGCACGGGGTTGCACACCATTCGTCCCGCATTCCGTTGCTATGAAAATGGGACTGCTGGCACGTTGAAAATTTCTGCCTGATGCCGGAAACTCAAATCGGCCACCGACCTACATTGCATTTACTGCCTAGCTTGTAGTCATCACTGTGTATTCTTCAGCAACCCCATCCTACTGCTGCGTTCTCTCATTGCCTGGCCCGTCATGCACCGCCAAAGGGGCTCCATCCGTCTCGCTTATAGCCCCGCGCTCTCTTTCAACACCGTGCACAATGCTCAAAGGGAGACCGCGCCCCGTGTTGTTCGCGTCAGCACGAGGTAGGAACACCACCCCCAGCCTTGTCATCTGAGTATCTCGGTCACCTGTACGGCGTAAGTCCCATCGTGACGAGGCACCTGTATGCCTTGACTACCGTGCTGTGAACTGCGCGATCCAAATCGTGACAAGCGCAGCGAGCTCAAGGAATTGAGAGAAAATAGTATGCTGTGAGCACAGTGTGAGCGCTCTCTTTCGCAAATCTCGCGGAATGCTCCGGGTGCGGGGAATATGCATGGCCTGCTTCATGATCGAGCGTATACAAGGCCCCCACCGAGTAATCCATGGGGCAGCTGGGCCGTTTCTGGGGCATCTGATTTCAGCCGCGCATTAGACTATACGAGGGACTCTTTCTCACTGTATAATAAGTAGGCATTTGCACGTTCTTCATTTGTTGGGTCGCATAGTTACGTAGTATTTTTCTCCTCGAGGCAATCAGTCTCGAACCAATTTGAGATTATGCGACACACTCACATCAAACGTGCCTTCCAAAGCGATTTTCCAAATAGGATACTAATTCCTCCCATCTGTCGCAGGTTGAATGGCCTTTTTTCGACCATTTTTCTTTCTCGGAAACAGGTAGGCGCGTGAAAATAAGAGGAGAATATATAATGTGATAAGAACTACCGAAAGGCCTTTTTGCGCCAAATAACTTTGCGGTGACCCAGCAAAAACATTATCAAACAAAATGACACTAATGATTAATCCTGTGCAATTTTGTGAGAGTTCGATAGAGTAAAATTTGAATGCAAGATCCGACCAAGTATGCCAGAAAAAATCCCGATTATATCCACTAAATTATCGCAAAGAAATGGGACCTTGAGCGCACTGAGTAATATTATTGTTATTTATTCGGTACCCATCCCTGCGAAACATATAATACATAAATGGCTTACTACACAACTTGATGTGTTAAAATCGAGACAAAGGGGTATAAAAAGTAATGCAAGATCTAGTGCCCCTTCCCCTACATCTTCTGGGATCCAACTGGGATCAGTAGAAAAAATTTGCCGACGAAAAAACCGAGAAAACAAAGGTAACTATCAGTAGGGCTAGATATGTTGATTGGTTGAGGAGGTAGCCCATGGCTGGACAATCAAGTGGCGAGATTCAACGGGGTAAAATAGTCCTAAGTACGCCTCCATTAATTTGGCGTTTTTATATACCGGGTAAGAATACTTATCTTCATCATTGCCTGACTGTTTTGATTTGTGAACGTTTCAACGCTCTTTGATTTGAATACGCCACCATCATGCATATCCAGCGCCTCAGCATACAGCTTAGCAACGAGTAAACAGCACACCTTGTTACAATGTCATGTACAGCTACATCCTAAAGATAACCAAGGCTGATTGTACGATCATCCTCGCTATTAATATGAACACAGACAAGCATATCACGTTCTCTATGCCCTTAGTAGTAGCAATGGGGTTCATCGTGACTCATTTCTTACATCTCGGAGAGATACAGGAATCAGGACATTGATTTTGTGACTTCGCCGCAGCTTCAATCGGGTTAACTGGAAGTAATTATTGAGTTTATTATTTGATTAAAACGAGGAACTGAAGCTCATGTACTTGGATTACGGAACAGGTCATTGTGGACGGCCCACTTCACCCCGAGCCTGTTTATTTCGACGAGGACCCAACAAGGACCCAAGTACTTACCCTGGATTAACCCGTCGAAATCGCCAGTGCCCATAAGTTCAGAGCGTAATATATGCCGTCCATCACCACTCATCATTTTCAGAAGATTAATTATGTAGTAATATTTACCGTTACCCATAAAAATAAAAGTAATATGAGATGCAAGCGAGATGCAGGGTGTGCTGCATTGGTAGATCTCGAATTTATTGACATTTGGTAAAATAAAATACGACCTGGATGTGCAAAAGGCCCGCATTATAATCGGCCCGCGCCCGGGGACTGCCGAGTCCCGATCATCACAATCATTGATGATGCTTACTGCACTTTTAGTTTGTATGCCCACTTGCTGCCCACCTACAAGTGGGCCATAATCTGGGCGTCTGCGCTTAAAAACTATACATACTTCATCTCAGAGCTTGCTCACTCTTTAAAAATCACTGGGTTTACATAAAACACGAACTTCAGACCGGGACTTCAAGCTATTTCCAATAGAATTCGCATATTCAACTTTCGGGGCACTGAACGTTAACAGTGGCTTGATTTTTCAAGATTTAGGACCAATAATGCCGATCTCACCGGTTCAGAAACTCGCTATTGAAGAGGTCATGGCTGCCGTTCTAGATGTTACGACACGAGGAAAGCGTCAGCTAGCAGCCATGTTCATGGATTTGGTGGATCGAACAGAATGGCCAGAGTACTATGAGGTGGGTAGCAACGCGTCTTTTTCGCGCCTCGTAGGCTCATTTCTCCCAAGATCATCCCCGAACCGCGCTGTCTCAACCATATCCAGGCAGGTGTCGCAAAGGGCCGGTACAAAGAAGCCACGGACGTCTTCACCGATATCTCTCTCGTTTTCTGGAACGCGCTTTTCTACAACGAAGCTGGGAGTCAGATAGCACTGGATGCGGAGTCTCTTAAGGTGCGTGGCATGCCTGAATGTCCTATACAATGGTGTTGCAACTATGGGCTAGAATGTTTTGGAGACCGAGTGGAAAAAGCGGAGTGTTTTGCCCTCAACGCGCAGTTCGCCGCCACCATCGTCAGCGCAGAAGGTGCACGGGTCGGAGGCACAACCGTCGACGGAAGATGTCAAGGAGGAGGCGACCTCGGCAGCCCCGACCCCTGCACCACCCACCCCTGCACCTGCGCCTGTGGCACCAACCCCTCCAACCGTCGCTGCGCGTATCATAGCACCGTCACAGCAAAATCGCGTTCCCCCAACAGCCAGCACGAGCCAGACACAGCCCAAGCAGGTGCCACTTCAGCCAAAGTCTGCGCAGCAGCCTTCGACGCCAGATATTGAAGTCGATGTTGTTTCGCCGGATTCGGATTTGCCAGACGAGGATGCGTTTCAGGCGGAGAGGGACCCGCAGAGCGAGGAAATCGTGAAGCAGTTAGAAAAGGGGCTTCCGAGGTGGCCAGGTTTCGGTGACGAGGGATGGATGGACGAAATAAATCCAGTGCGTGACTCTCCTTCAAACCAATATGTTTTGCAAACGCTGGGTTTTAGGACCGTTATTCAGACATAGTACACACGATAAAATCCTTCAAAGACGTAGTGTACGTGGCGGTGGAAGCTCTGTCTCGCAAGTACTGACTGCTGTTAAAGTGGAAATCGCCTGGCCGTTTGTCTGGAATCATTACCGGAAGAGTCAGCAACGAGCTCGAATCCTTCAAGCACAGCGCCCATTTCTCTCAAACAAATCGAAGTGAGTATCCTGTTGGACGCAACCGCCATCTGCAATGTACTGACGTTCTTCAGACACGCGCAAGACATAAGATGTATAAAAGTTCCAAGGAATTCGATCTCGAATTCGCGAAGCTATTCGAAAAGGCGCGTCGCGTGCACGAGGCCGGGAGCGAGGCGTATGGCCGAGCTCTTCTACTACAGGTAAAGCCATTCTGCCATTCCGCGTCTACCGCAGCCTTAATATCTGGAACTACAGCGGCTGTACCAGGCTATCACATCTCCGAATCCCCCGAGTGCTCCATACACATCGACCACGAATTTCGCATCTTTGAAAGCAGGCCCAGGCAATGTCAAACCTGTCCACGGCTCTGACGGAGAAGGCGCATCCAATGTGACGATGCATCGTGTTTCTACACGCGACCGAACTTTTGTCGACGAGGTCAACTATAAGGGATGGAAAATTAAGCTCGGGGACTGGGTACATCTCAGCAATCCAGATGATCCCTGTAAACCTATAATTGGACACGTATTTAGATGCTGGCTATCGGATGATACGTGAGTCGGACAAACCCCAAAAGCAAATCTCCGCTTGCTAACATTCCGCAGTGACAAGAAGGGACATCCTGGGATCACAGTGTCGTGGTATTACAGACCCGAGCAGGTTGGTTCCTTGATGCTTCACATCCGAGCGCCTATCTGTCTTCTCATTCCCCACTTGCAGACATTCCACCCAGCAAACCGCCAGTTCTGGGATGGAGAGGTGTTCAAAACGAGTGCGCCCCACGCATTCTAATGCAATGTTGATGCTGACGCGCTGGCAGGCCATTTCGCAGACCACCCAGTGGAGGACATCCTCGAGAAGGTAGCGTGCCAGTTCACCGCGCGCCACATCCGTGGGCGGCCGCGGCCGCCCTTCTGGTACGTCGGCTTCCCGCTGTATGTATGCGACTCGCGGTACAACGACCGCGACCGCGTCTTCGTGCGCATCAAGAACTGGAACTCGTGTGTGCCTGAGGAGGTCAGACAGACGCCCGAGTTTATGCCCATTTACCCCTTCGAGCGCACGGTGTACCCGGCACGCCTGCCGAGTCCGTTTACTGCCAAGAGCGCTGGCAAGAGGGGCCCCGGCGGGATCATTCCTGGGTCTGCCGACCAGCCGGAGGGGCCCGGCGACACCGAAAGCGCGAAGAAACGCACGCGCAACGACACACCGCTTAGGAATACGCCCAGCGCACCGCCCGTCCCCGCGCCGTACCAGGCGACACACACCAGCTATATCCAGCCCTACATCGCGCCGCGTGCAACCGGTCCAGACAGATCGGTGGTGTCTGCAGCAGGCGGACTGGTGGCGATTGGGGGACCCGGCCAAGTGGAGAAGCTGTCTCCCGAAACAGGTGAGTGAGTTGCATTCGTCTTTGTGGAGGGGGCGCCGCTGTTCGCCGGCTTTTTGTGTTTTGTGTTTCAGTTTTCCATGCGTCCTTTTGCCTTTGGCTTACCGATAATTGCCTTGCTGATCATATCTGGTATGCAGCTAAACTGTTTGACCGCGACCCAGATACTGGCGAAGTGTTGTGGTTTGCAGCCCCTCCATTGAATCTACCTCGTGCGCGGGGCCCGCGGCATAGTCTTGAATACCTGCAATTCCTGGCGCGCAAGCGAAAGCAAGGACAAACACACGGGAACATAGAGGACTATGACGATGCGCCGACTAAGCGTCCCCGAAATGCTGTAATTCCAACGGTGACGGAGACGACGATTCAAGTCTTGAAGGAGCTTTCTGTGGATGGTAATTTCTCTATGCTCTCTTTGACAATCACACCTTTTGATTTGCTATTATTAGGCACGGTTATTTCATATCCTGAAGACTGACCGCAATCTTGATGTTTTTTTTGGTCGTGATTTATTTAAACTGAAGAAGTGTTGATGTATGAGGTGGAACATCGAGCATCGAAGCATATATGATGCGCCCAATTTTTGCTTGTGTTTTCGGTGGGCTGTTCCAAGCCGTTCCAGTCCGGCCTTGCCGCCTTGGTGGCTTTGCATATCAAATCAAATGTGTTTGATCCCGCTAGCAACGGCTTGCTCATCGTCACAGCCTATCATTTAGATGTTGCCAGTGCACCCGGACGCTCTCAAACTTGATTCAAGCCGCGAACTTGGGGGCATCGTTGATGCTGCTCGTTTTGCGGAAGCGTGTAAGCGGGGTATCTTTATATAGACTTTATCTTTGCCCTAGTCCTCGCCCCACAACGTTAACTAAACGTTAACATAAGGCCCTGAAGGGGCGGAGAGATGGTAACCATTTTTTAGGATACATTCGGGGAATATACTAAACGCCTGAATCGTTTCAGTTGGATCGTTTGGAATGACCCTAGGAGGTGTGTGCGCTCCGGCAGTGTGCAATGTCCTATGAATCTCCTCACTAGCCCTCATTGCACACAGTGCTGCCAGCGCCCTATTTCGCGTTGCTTCCCAAGTATCCCGTCTGATCCCAAGCTGTGCGCTTCGCATGGATCCTTGAAAACTGCCGACATATGGAAAAACATGCCTGGCGCATCGGAATTGCCGATGCCGTGCCTACACACCAGCGCTCATTTTAGATAGATCTCGGCCCAATCACCGATCTTCCACCACGCGTTACATATATATCCTAATTTCACTGTTTATCTAGTCGCTGCAAGTCCGTTCTTGTTCGGATTCTTCGTTTCCCCCCTCCGAAGTCCTCGCAAGCCATCTCCCCCCACAATGCTGCGCAAATCAACACTGCTCATGATGGCAGTTACATCGGCGGCGGGTATGCGGTTGGAATCGAGGGCGGCACAAACTTCCGCGATATGTTCTTCGGATTTTACTTGGGCAGAGAACTCGAAGCAAGCTTCACCTTGTCAACAAGCAGCCTCTGTGGATGCGTTGTGCAACAACGGCAGTGAGTCTAGATTCTTGATTAATCTTTATCCAAAATTCATGTTTCGTGCAGACTGGCTCATTGGCGCACTGAATTCAACGGTCCAATACACCAATCCGTCGGGCCCTGTAGCATCTGTCTGCACTTGGTATGTTACCTTAATAGTGGAGCGAAAATACTTTCTCAACGAGATTGGTAGTTCGTGGGCCTCTTACAATCTGATCAGCGCATGTATTGCATGCCAGGGATTCCCGGAACAGACACCAGCGTATGTCGATTTCGCCACTCGTAATCATCACGATCTTATATTTGTGGAAAAGATGGACGGTTTATTCTTTTGGATGCGGTGATCTGGTATCAACTACCACGTATGTATCCCTTTTGTACATCTACTTTATTTGGGCTGAAAGAAATTTGTAGGTTTTTCCCGACCAATGTGACACTACCTGCCAGTGTCGCTATTCCCGCATGGGCGCAGAAAAATCGTAAGCTTACACGGTCATAACTAATTCCTTTTTTCACTGATCGCTCCTGCAGCCACTGAGTGGACCGATGAAACTTTCAATACAGCGCAAGCCAAAAACATTTCCGCAGAAGGTGCGTCGAGCGTTCTTCGGCGTAGAACACCAGAGGTATTAACCGGTACCGGCAGGCTTACCTGACTTTGTCAGCAACGCTACGTCTACCACGCACAAGAAATCGAACGTTGGCCCAATCGTAGGCGGTGTCCTTGGTGGACTAATTGTTCTAGTTGGAGCCGCCGTCGTTGCCTTCTGGATGATACGTCGACACCGGAAAGTAAACCATGCCGCACCTGCTTCCCTGCCAGGCCGACCAGACCATATGCGCAATATGTCAGAAATGTCTGCCGCGTCCATGATGAAGCTTCCTGAAGTTGGCGGCTATACGCAAATGCCGCAGACGCCAGCTAGCCCGACGCTGACCTCGAGCGTGCTGTCGTTCAACTATTTCAGCAGGAGGAATGCTACTTCTCCGCCTCCAGTGCCCATTCGACAAATGACCCCCGCACCTCGCGAAAACGTCATCGAGCCATACAACGTGCCCCCAACGATGGACAATTTTGCAGGGGATAGGAAGCAGTCTAACGGTCCTACACAAATATATGGCGACCCATCTGACCCCCCACCGATGCGAGTGGATAGCACGCGCCCTCATACACCCTCAACGCGAGTAGGACGATTCAATCCGCCACCTTATGTACCTTCTTCGCCTGGATCCTCGTCATCTGGACAGCGGCCCCGTCACGTCGAAAAGCAACCCTCCACAGACACCCAGCACTCTCTGACCTCGAGCAGGAACGGTGGCAGAGCAGGCGATACTCACACTCACAGCCCAAATGCGAGCGGCTCTGGAATGCCAGGCATGATCACTCAAGTAGAACGGGCCAATGCAACGTCACCAGCGCACGGCCGTACTCTCAGTGGAGCATCTCGCGACGAAAAATACGAATACACCCCCAGTGAGGTTGCTTGATGATTGTATTTCTTCCCTAAACGGACACTACTGGGGTACGATGCGAACTGATTTGTTGTTGTAATGTTATACATGATACGATATTGTGATAGTACGATATAGCTCTCATACCCACGGATTGTTTACCTGAATGCTAACTGTTCTAGGCTTGAGTAATAATAGAAATGTATTGTTTGTATTCATGCAAGAGGCCAGAGCCATATGCCGCACTCACGTTCAATCTGTCAAATGCCAAACGAGAGACCGCATGACGAGGCAGCTGACGCTTTCACCGACGATGAGTACCTGATGTTCCATTTGCCTTTACTATTACATCTACATGCGGAGCTGACTGTTGAATGTTCATAAGGCAGCGTCGACCTGGGCGCCTAGTCTAATTATTATGAATTAATCACCGAACACGAGAGGCGAAAGCCACACAGCATGTCGAAGAAGCTCTCATCCGCAGTCGAACTGTGCTAAATATTCCTTGCCACCGATGTTGTTGGCCAGCTATCTGTCCATGTAGAGAAGATGATTACCCAGACCAAAGTGTACAAAGCCACTTGGCCGGACTCAACCGACCCCCGTGGCAAGTGGACCAGTGCTTGATGCTTCTTTGTGCTAAGTTTCTCTGCTATGTTCAATGCATCCGGTCATGGTATCGGATAAGACAAAAACTCCTTACCGAGGACCTAGAAGGCCAGAGAAGACCTGAAAATTGCCTGGAATACACATGGCTTGCGTCCCACGGATATTAACGGCTGCACAGCGTTGGGTCTCTCTTTCATTAAACCGGGAGTAATCACAGAGACAGCACAGGGAGCGACAATCACAGCCGAGATTAAGGACCGCAGAATGTGAAAGCTTCGATATCCGTGTCAGTGCGTCTGCGCACTGGCTTTAGACAACACAAGGACACAGGTAAGCCGTTCCTAGTGTGGACGCGGCGAACTTGAGCATCGTGTATGGTATGTATTCATTTCATCAAGAGCTAAATCAAGCAGGCCGATTGAGACTCACGCAGTCGCCGGACGAAGTGTACGCACACAGGCATACCCACCGACCTGAAAGACTGCCTGTATCTATATATGTGCGGTGTACCACACGGACGTCGAACAAGCGCATAGGCCCCTCGGAAGTTGGTAGAAGCAAACAAGGCGATATCTCTCCAGGACATTGGGATAGATGCAGCGTTTCACGCTGATCAGTACCCTCTGCCCCTCTAGAAAAAGACGGCGTACAGCCCCGTGGAAGAAGCCGTGTATGTCCGTCCGCTGCACACCCCTTGTGAATGTGTTGAAATTCAGCGCTCGACTGCCACAGGGCCCAGCTTTCGAATCAGAGATGGAAGTACTTGACGAGTGCATCAGAGATCATGATCATCGTTGAAGCGGCGAACTTGCGGTTCCCATTCCCAGGAGGTACACGACTGCCAATCAGGGCTGGGTCACAATACGCCGCCAGACAGAATATGGCGAAGATCAGGGGAAAGTGAGCACGCGATTCGAGCCTGAGCAGTCGATGAGCCAGGAGCACAGCTTGTGTCGAGCAGTCGTTGCGCGGGAGAAGCTGTGCAAATTTTGAAAACCCGCGAACGCTGGATGTTTGTAGAGCTTGTGTGGCATCGGCAGGACCAGATGGACTTCAGAGCGTACCTAGTAATTAGGCGGTGAGTTCGGCAATGCAAGTAACCAAGGTAGTTCTCCACGGGCTTTGGAAGCAGGACAGGAACAGCTATGTCATATGTAGAATCAGCGTAGTATTCGTCCCTCTCCGGTTCATTCACCCTGTCACATGGTATTGTTGTATCATGTCTAAGAGAGCATTCACAATCAGAACGACGACATGAGTTAAATCCGAGAGAATTGATAGAGAGGATGGAAGAAACCCTATTGCTGACGCAACTGCATAGAATATGATGTGAGTACACGAGTGACAGAGTAAATCATTAGAAGGTTAATGAAGAGTGAGTACATGCAGGGAATATGGATATGGATATTTAGATTCCAGCGCCTCCAGTCACTTCCAGCGTGTGGCCAGACACATATGACGCTAGAGGAGATGCCAAACTGAACCGCATTTATCAGAAAACTTAGATTGATGAATAAAATAAAGAGTGACGCACAAGAGAACAGACCCAGCGGCATCTTCTGGAGAGCCACCACGCCTCAGAGGGATCAGCGGGTATGTCTCTGCATCTTGTCCGGGGGTAATGGGGCGCTGCGCTCCCGGAACACCGAGCGCGACCTTCTTGCCGTCGATCTCAATTGTCACACCAGCTTCCTTCGATGCAGTCAGACTGTAAATTGCATCAGAGCAACTATCACAGGGACATCGTGCACAGACATACCGTGTATGGATAAGTCCAAACGCAACAGTGTTCGCGCGCACGCCGAACGGGCCCCACTCCTTCGCGATGGTCTTGGTGAGCCCAATGACAGCCGCCTTCGCCGCGGCGTAGTTCGCCTGACCGACGTTCCCGTGCAGCCCCGACGTCGACGAGACGTTTATGATCGAGCGGTTCTCGCGCTGCTCGGGCTTCAGGCGGAAGTACGGTGCGGCCTGGCGGATGAGGCGGAACGGCGCGCGGACATGGATCTTAAGGATGATGTCGAACGTCTCGTCCGGCGTCGTGTGCAACATCTTGTCGAATGTGAACCCTGCGTTGTTCACTATGTGGTTAATCTTGCCGAATTTCCTGGAGAGAGTTTATTCTGTGAAACCAATATTGGCGAATTGGGTCTTTGCAACGCACTGCACTGTGGCATCCACGATTTTCTTGGGGAAGTCGTCTGCGCCGACGTCACCCGCGACAGAGAGTACTTTGCCCCCGAAAGCCTTGATCTCGCCCTCAACAGTCTCGAGGCGCTTGGCGTCGATGCTACAGTTCAAATATAATTAGCATGCAAGCGGACTGAAATAGGCCGGAAACATACTCGCTAATGACGACGCTGGCTCCCTCTTTAGCAAAAAGAAGAGCGGTGGAGCGTCCTATACCCTATTAACAGTGTTAACATTCAATGGGCATTCACCCGAAGGGTGCAGATGTATTGACCTGGCCAGCACCTGTCATAAGAATCATCAAGTGTTAGTCGAACATCACAACCTGAATAACATATTAGAGGAGAGGCCGTCGATCCAGGCTGATATTCAGCCTATATAGCGCGCATGGAGCTTCATACAAGTCATAGTCGCTGTGTACAGCGCCGTCCTGCCCGCAAAGCAGCCGAACGCGGATTCAGTATGTACTCACCAGTGATGATCGCAACCTCCCCCGCAAGCAGCCCACGGCCGTAAGCGTTAGTAACGTGTCCAGAGACCTGCGCAAGTCGGTCGGCCATAGCTTCAGCTTTCGCAGGGACAGATGTAGAAACAGAAAGAAGACAGAGGGACTGCGGTCGTAAGTTGGTTCGATTTCGCACAAAAAGTTCAACGTCAGGGGGGAGTGGGCACTCCGGTTCCGGGAGTTTGTAGATGCCGGAAGCCACGTGTTTGATTTGCCGGCTCCGACGGCCGGCAAGTACTCGGCTCTCCGAGGCGCGACGCGTCGCCGCGCGCCTGGCAAGCCGCGCCTCTTCGACCGTGCAGTGAGCTAGATTTCCCACTTACCTGTATTGCGCTTCGTAATAGCTTTAATAAAATATTTCTTGTCTTTCTATATCCTGTTAAATTCTGACATCCCTTAAGTAGTTTAGAAATTTTATATTAATGGCGTCGAAATTTGTCGAAGATGGTCGTTTACAATTCTATCAGAAGATATTTGCTGGTCAAAGCTTGAGCTTTGCACATCTGGGAAATAGGAATTGCATGCCAATGGCTCGAATGAGCGACATTGACCAGCCAGATTAGAGCTTTATTATTATAAAGCCGATGCGTATGTTTTCTAGCCGGTCCTGATATTATTGACGGTCCTCCTGAAAAGGGTTTGACATGCATACTTATGAGCAGTCCACGGCCGCGGCGCTGAGCGCCTCTGTGAGCACCATGAACGCATGCCATATGTATTGGAATACGCGTAGTTTTATGGGAAATTTGTCTGACCGAGAGTCGTTGTACACTGCCAGGAGTATCGCCTATCGATATTGTAAAGCTGCATTTTCCAAAGCTGCACTATCTGACCTCCGACGGCCCTCTCCTCAGATTATAACTCCTGAATAGCAGCTTTGGAAAATGCTGCTTTACAGTATCGATAGGCGATACTCCTGGGAGTGTACAACGACTCTCTCCCAGGCGACTAGAGTTCGAAACGCATATTCCGTCAGCATACGCTTAGGCTTAGCGCTCCACTGGCGGCGCTGAGCACGCAAACGCGCACGATATAAATCGAGACCTGGCAGATATAAAGCTTTCGTATTTTCAGCTTTGACCTAATAGATTTTTAGTGTCTAATTTTAAGGGATCCGTATATTCAGCCTGTGGAGGAGTCCGAGCGCACAGCGTGCGCACTGCGCCGCATGTTGACCAACTCCCATCTGAGAAACGGTCCAATATCACCAGTGCGTCCCTCGAATAATCTGATCCAGACCAGACATGCAGCTATTATAAATCCACTGGCAGAGTTTCACCGCCGACAGAGGGACTGCCAAAAATGTGTAGCGGGCGGCGGACAACGAGCCTCCGAGTCCGTTCGGAACGATGACACACGCATTACATTTGTGGGCGCATAGCGGTCCAGAGCGAGGAGCCGCTGAGAGCCGCTGCATAGCCTCTGCTGGCGTGCGCTATGTAGTACTAGTATACTTAATTGGAATAGCGCTTCGCGCTTGCTACACTGCCAATGTTCCAATTATAATTGAAGCATGCATCTCCGACTCCGAATGTCCTAGCGCGTATCTAAGTAAGTGAGCCAAATTGTGATAAGATTCGTGTGTACGTTGGGAGAGGGTGGTATACCCTATATGGAAAGTAGAAATACTAACGGGGAAGTTTCCCTCTGGCTAGACTGGAATCGGAGAAAAGATGCTGCTTTTGAATTACACCCTATTTCGAACAGACCTTGCTAAAGATATGGTCGTCTCCCATTCAAATCTCTCTCTAGACTTATATTATGTACATGCATGTTTCAAGATTCAAACTCGAAAAAAAAAATCCCCCGCCTCTCCAACAATTTTTTGCGCGTACAAGTACAACTTCCTACGGGGTATCCATCTCTCCCTCCCTCCCTCCCTCCCTTACTCCTTCTTCACTTCCAAAAACAACAACTCCCAAAAAACTAAAATCACATCCCAAAAATCGACCAAATCGACGAAACGACTAAAACACAAGCACCTCCCCGCCCCGCCCCCTCCCACCCATGCCGCCCATGCCCCCCCTCCCCTCCGCGCCCACACCCGCACCAAGCACATGCGCGAGCCCCGGGCCAGGCAACACGCCCGCCCAGCCGCGCGGGTGGTACGGGCACGCCGCCACCGCCGCCGCCGCCGTACTCCCCATCCCCTCAGCGGAGGAGGTACACGACCCGAAAGCGCCAAACGCGAACGAGTCGCGCTCCTCGCGCGGCGGCGCGCGGCGCACGGGCGGGAGCGGGACGGGCGTCGTGCTGTACGAGTCGGCGGAGAGCAGCGCGAAGGCGCGGAGCGTCGCGGGGACCCAGTGTGATGGTGAGGGGGCGCGGCGGCGGCGCTTCGGGGGTGCGCGCGCGGGGGAGGTGGGGGAGGTGTTGTTGTTGTTGTTGTTGTTGTTGTTGTTGTTAGGAGAGGTGTTGGCGTCGGCGTTGGCGGGGGAAGGCATGGAGGCGCTGTTGGTGGCGGAGGTTGTAGAGGGCGAAGGGGAGGTGTTTTCGGGCGCGTCACTAGGTGCAGCGACGGTGGTGGTGCCGGTGCGGCCGCGCTTTGCGACGCGCGCCCGTGCGGGGTTGCTGGACGAGGTCATACTGGTTGGGCTTGTACTGCTACTACTACTACTGCTGCTGCTGCTGCTGCCGGCGGAGGCGGGCGACACAGAAGCAGGGGACTCTGCGGGGGAAGCTTGCGAGGAGCTCGCGTTGGCGGTAGAGGCGGCGGGCTTGGTGCTGCAGCGCTTGACGTGTCGGTTGAGATTCGAGGCGACGCCGAAGCGGCGGCCGCAGCTGTCGCAGACGAACGCTGGACAGGAGGACCGCGTCAGTATAAAAGAGAGGAGGGAAGGGAGGGAGGTGCGCACCTTTTTCGCCGGTGTGCACGAGGAGGTGCTTGCGCAGTGTACTCGGGCGGTCGAATCTGTTATATAATAGCGTTGGAGGAGGAGGGAGGGTGATGAAAAAAATCAGTTAAGCAATAAGTCCGCGGTATAAGTACCCCCAGCCCAGCCCACCCCACCTGCGCACTACGCACGAGAACGCACGCACGCACGCAGGCAAGGCAACGCGAAGGACGAAGAAGGGCTGAAGAACGCACCGTTTGTGGCACATGGTGCACGCGTGTTTCTTCTCCCGCGCGAGCGCCGCTGCTTCCTGCCCCGCCCCCGGCGTGCCCAGCCCCGACCCAGCCCCGGGGTCCGCGGCGGCGCGGCGCTGCTGCTGCTGCTGCTGCTGGTGCTGGTGCTGGGGTTCGCGCTGCTGCTGGTGTAATTGTGGATGGTGGTGGTGCTGCTGCAGCTCCTGCAATTGGCGGTGGTTCTGCAATTGCTGCTGCTGGTGGTGGTTCTGCATCTCCTGCAACTGTCGGTGCTCACGGCGAAGGTGCTGATGCGGGTTCTGCAGCTGATGGCGCTGGTGGTGTGGCGGCGGCGGCGCGGCGGATGCCTGCGCGATGTCCGAGAACGCCCCTCTTCCGTGTCCGTTTCCATGCGCGTGCGTGGCACTGGGGCTCAGGAGGATCGCCGCCATCGCCGCGGGCGTGGGGAGCGGCGCGGGCGGCGCGTCGGCGCCGAGGTCGAGCTCGAGCTCCAAGCCCATCCGCGCTTCCGATGCTCCGAGCCCCATCCGTGTGTCGCATCGCTGGTGGTGGTGGTCTTGATGATGATGGTGGTGTTGGTGTTGAGGTAGTTGTTGATGGCGGTGTGATAGCAGTTCGTGTAGCTGCGGTTGTCGTATTTGCAGTGGGTCATGTTGGTGCGATAGCTCTAGCCCTTGCTGCTGCGCGAAATACGGCGTCTCCGCGGCGTACATCGGCGCCGGCGCGACGATCCCGCTCAGCGCGTCCGCCACCACCACCGCGCCTTCGCCCGCCGTCGCGGATCCCGCCCAGTGCGATCCAGAGGCAGAAGCGGTCCAGTCTAACTCCTGCGCGTACGCCGCGATGTCCTCGGCGTCGACGTCGACGTCGGCCGTGGCGAAGCCGGCGGGGTCGTACGCGTCGTGGTGCCCATGGATATGTCCGTCGTGCGGCCCGACATAGCGCGCGTGCGGCGCAGGCAAGAGCGCGTCGGTGAAGTAAGCGTACGGGGCCTCCATCATATCTGTCCTGCGGGCGAGCGTGAGCGTATGCGTGGGAGCGTGTGTTTATACGAGCGCGTCTAGGTACGTGCTTGCGTGTATGCGTGCGTATGAGCAGCGGGGCGGTCCACCGTGGGCGCGGGGGTGGCAGGCGTTATATAGCGCCGCGCCGTGGGTGCGCGGAAGGCAGGAGGGCTGCGGGGCACGCACGCACGCACGCAGGGGGGGCAGGCAGGCAGGCAGGCAGGCAGCCTGCCTGCCGCCAGGCACACACCAGGCAGGCGTTTACGTACGTGCGTTTCACATACATACTGGGAAAAAGAACCCAGAGCGCGAAAAGGAAACAGGACGATCGGGTCGGCGCGCGCGCGCCGCAGGGCCCGCGTTCGCACTTGGTTCGCACGCCCGATCCCCGACCAAAAAAAAGCCTTCCGTCCGGGCGTTCGCAGAACAGTCGCTGCGTTCATTCATAACACCTAACACCCGGCGTGATCTATCCCCGCCCACTCACCCACCACCCACCCGCCGCATGTTGTTCACACATGTTCGCCGTGCGAACGCTGTAGGCCCGCCGAAACGGGCAAGGGGGGCACCCCCCCCCCAAAAAAAAATCCGCTGCATATGTAGTATGTCACAATCCAGAAATCACTTCCTAAAATTTTTACCCACAGCTATCAGCTGAGATCGCGCGCCCGTCCATCCATCCATCCATCCATCTATCTACTTATCTCAGCTCTCATCGCGCCGCCTCGTTTTGCGGCTTCGATTTGATTTTTCCTGCCTCGTGCCCGACTCTGAGCTGAATCTGATGAATCACCGGCCGGGGGGCGCTGCCTGCGGCCCTGGGCGCCTCTCATCCCGCCGCTGCAGGGTCTATGACGCGGTAATACGATGCGGTGCGATACAGTACAATACGATAAGTATTACCATGATAGAAAGCGACAGAATACGATACATACGCTATGATAGAATCCCAACACGACGCGATCTATTACTTATCACAGACGCCGACGGCGATCGAGATGAACAACGCCCTGGACCCCCGCCGCGCGGAATTCACAACATGCTGCTTTAAATTTGGCAACAGCAACAGCAACATGAGCTAGAACACATTTTGTGTGTAACAATACAATACAATACAATACATACCCCCGTCCGGCCGCTTGAATGGTCTGTTTGAATAGGTCGGTGCGTCATGGCAACTGGCCCCGAGCTGCGTGCATGCCTGCACGGAGGCAACAACTTGAACAGCCACCCACCCAAGAACCGCCGGTTTATTTAGATTTGACTTTTCACCGACGGAGCCGTCGTACGAAAGATATGTAGGAAAAACAAAAAAAACACGCGCGTTGCTATGCTATGTACATACTACATATGACATCGTCTATCCCATGCATTAATGTTATCTACTTTGTGAACTTGCCCAAAATCTTGCTGCCGGCTGGACAGAGCCACATAATCAATCAATCAATTAGCAATTGTCATCTCACAAAATAAAAAAAAATAAAAGAGAATAATAAAAATAAACGGCTCACTCTGCGCGAGACTCCCGACCTGCGCCTCGAGCTGCTCCCTCGTCCGCCGCCCCGCGAGCTTGTCCACCGCCGTCCGCGCGTACCCGAGCGCCGCCGTGCCCGTCGCGCCGAGGTTCATGTTCATGCCCGTCCCTCCTCCTCCCCCGCCCCCCATTCCCCCTCCCCCAACTCCCGACGCAGACGCAGGAGACAACGCAGGCGGCCCTGTCAACCAAAAAGTTCCAGTTCGAAAGAATGTCACCCCCACGCCGGCGGGCGCAGCGCAAAGCCGGGGAACGGAGACCACTCACGCATCGCAGGCACCCCCTCGCCGCCGTTACTATTATGCACCCAGGGCCCGCTGCTGCTGCTGGCGTACGCGGGCCCAGGTCCGCTAGGGTATGAAGCAGAGGGCATGTTGTACCCCTGGCTGGGGCTCGGAGAGGCGTAGTTGTTCGCGTAGTTATTTGGATATGGAGAAGAAGAAGAGGAAGGCGCGTACGGCATCCCGTATTCACCACCCGCGCCGGCCTGGGGGAAGGCGAACGACTCGCTCTGTGGCGCGGAGGGCATCAGACCATGCGCGGGGGCGTTGTTGTACGGGTACACCGCGCCCCCGCCGGCGTTGTACTGCTGGTACCCCCCGCGCGGCGGGCTGTACGCGCGCCCAGGCGGCGGCGGCGGCGGCGAGACGCGCTGTGGGGCGGACCAAGGAGCATACGCACTACCCCCACCCCCACCCCCACCTCCTCCACCACCTTGAGGATTAGGGAAATACGCCGGCCCCGACCCAGGCGCGCTGGGGAAATGCACCGGCGCGCCGTATTCATACTCCTCGCCTGATCCCTGGCGCCCGTATGCACTTGCTTGCGGGAACCCGCTCCCACCTACACCGCTGCTGCTGCTGCTGCCATACGGCGCCGGCGCGGCGGGCGACGACGGCCGATGCGCGTGTGGGCGGGGCGCAGGCGCCGCGCTGTGCGGGCGCGTGTGCGGGTGTACAGGCGGGCGTAGTGAAGCTGTCGATGCTTGTGCTGCTGCTGGCGCAGGTGGAGGTGGAGGTGCGGACGCACCGTAGTTCTGCGCGACGTTATTTGGCGCGGAATATGAGCTGGGGCGCGAGAGGCTCGCGCCGCCTGGAGGCGCGCCGTATGTTGTCGTCGTCGGCGGCGGCAGCGGCTGTGCAGGTGCGGTGGTGGGGTTGTATCCCGACACGCTGTACGAAGTAGGCCGCGGGGGGTTAGAGCTGCTGCCACCATATGGCGCGTGCTGCGGTTGCTGCTGCTGTAGTTGTGATTGTTGTGGTTGCTGCGGCGGTGGTGGCTGATGCGCCTGTACCTGCACCGGCGGCGCAGACGCAGACAGCGCCGGACGCGCGTTGACGCCCCACTCCGCAGGGGGCCACTGCTGTTGCACCGCGGGCCGCTGTGCTTGTGCCTGTGCGCCGTACGCCGTCTGGTACCCAGGTGAGTGCGGCGGGGAGTTGTGATGCGAACTGGGCCGGGGCGGCATCGCGGGGCGCGAGACGCTCGGCGGGCGCGCCGGTATGTGCGCTTGCGCCTGTGCTTGGGACTGCGCCTGCACCTGCGGCCGTGATATGCTCAATGGGCGCGTGGATGTAGGTTTGGGTGGCGGCGGGGGCCCTTGTTCAGAGGGAGGGGTTGGGCGCACCGCTGATGCGATGGCGCTCTCGTGATGTGTTAGCGGTGCAGGGCTGGAGACGTTCACGTGTGCGAAGTCCTGCGCGAGCGCGGTGGTTTGGTCGGGCGGCGAGTAATATTGTTGTTGCTGTTGCTGTTGCTGTTGCTGTTGATGCGCCTGCTGTTGAGAGTGACGGCGTACATTGTTATGACTCGGCGCGTCTGCAGGTATGCTAGGCGCTGAAGACGCGGTGAGCGGCGGCGGGGCGATTATGTGTGGTACAGTAGGCGGAACGTGCGCCGCGGGTCCGGCAGACGTACTAGGCACTGCTGCTGCTGCCGCCGCCACGGCGGACGCAGGCAGCGGCGGCAGCGGCGGAGAGGGCGCGCGCTCCGGGGGATCGTCGTCCTCGATGAGACTGTACGCAGGCGGCGGCATGTCCTCCTTCTCGTCCTTCTGCGCGACGAGCCACTCCGCGTACGTCTGCCCCGCGCCCTCGCCCGAGGCGCCCGCGACGTCGCCCGCGCTGGACCCGGAGAGGAAGTCGCCCGACTTCTGGCTGACGGCCTCGAAGCGCGGGCGCGTGGCCCAGTAGTCCTGCAGCTCCTTCACCGGGAAGGTGTCGTGGATCTGGCGCTCGCTGCGCAGGCCCTCGGCGGCGAACCCGCAGATGCGCATGTACCTGTATCAGCCAAGCACGCGTATACGGATATAATGCGTGTCAGTCAGATGGGCGCGGTTCTGCGAGATGCGAGGAAAAGCGACTAACCAGTCGGGCGGGCAGTCGTATCCATCTTCGTCGAGCGCCATGAATTGGAACTTGTCAGATTGGGGTAGATTTCGCTTGCTCTCTACGACCGGCATGAACGCGGTGCCTTCGTCGTATCTGGCGATGAAGTGGCAATGGTTAGCGTGAAAGAAGCACGACCCCGCGAAGCCTATCTGATAACGCACTCGTCCCACATTGCGCCGTAGATCGTTCGCACCCCTAGGTGTTTTGCGTTGGCGATTTGCTTCCACAGGAAGCGGCCGCCACGCCGCTTGATGTTGTTGAACCCCCATTGGCCTTGCGACATGTTGTAGCCCTGTATAAGTTTAGTATGGCACGACAACGGGAAAGGGAAATAGATGCGCTCACCGAGCCACCCGGAAGGACCACGGGGATGTAGTCAATCTTCCTACCAACGCCCTTCTCATTATGCTGGGTGATGAGCTCGACATCGCCCTTCATCTTCGTCTCCATGAACTGATCTGCCTCCTGATCATTGCTGTATCTCCCCACCGTCCACGGCGAGATCGCATCAAACTCGCTCATCCACACGTTCAGGAAGTCAGGATTGCGATCGGCGTCGCCTTCTGCAGTCCGCCAGCTCGCCGGCGTCCCGGCCAATAGGTAGACTCCCCCTGGCGTAGTATTTCTGAAAAATTGAGTAATAGAATGCACGAGCTCAGGGGTGTGGTGCGCATTGTCAAAGCCAAAGCCTTGCGTAGCGTGTTAGTCACTTAAGCGCCAGAAGGCAGTGGAGCAGGCGACGCACCCCATAAAGCAACGACCGGGCGCCCCTTCTCCTTCAGGTAATTCGGGCTGTCCAGGACGCCCTGATCGCGCACCAGGTGCGCCCAATCGCGCTCGAGGATCTTCCTCAAGCGGTCCGGTGCTACGCCGGATACATCATACCTGCGAACTATCGACTCAGCGTGTCCAGTGCGGCGCGAAAACAAAGGGCGTACATGATCGCGAACACCCGGCCCTCCCGCTCTGCCGCCTCCCGCACGCGCTCGCCCACCTCGTCGCGAATGCGCCTGATCCCTTCCTGCCCCGCATCCATATCGCACTGCCCCGCAAAGCGCTGTAGAAACACACCGTCGACGCCGTGCTCCGCCATCCAGTGGAAGTGCCGCTGCACGGTCTTCGCATTGCGCGACGAGAAGAGGAAGACGGGGTCGCCGTCCTTCGTCTTCAGCCCTGGGGCGGGAAAGAGCTCGGACGGGGAGTAGTCAGAGACGTCGGGCCACAGGTCGGTGTTTGGGTGTCCGCCGTCAGGGATCGGGGCGTCGAACCAGTGCAGCCACCCGTGGTGTCCGGGTCCTACAGGCTCGCCATCGCCTGCACATGTGAACCTAGAGGTTGTGTGTATCGTCAGCATCGATGGCGTGCTTACTGCGATCCAAGTAAGTAACACACCATCCCTGATATCCCACCATGAACTTGTCCTGGATTGTCGACGGTTTCGCTCTGTGATGCACATAGTTGAGGACTTCCGCCGGGCGCTAACTCGACGCGGACACGCACCTGATGAGCATCTTTCCATTAGATCCATTACTCGAGCTTGAGCTAGCCATTATGTTGGTGTTTGTGATGTACGTTGGATGTTTTGGGAGTTAATAGTACAATGAATTTAGAATCTTGTTGTTGTTCAAACTCGACAACTTGAATTGAGATGATGCAGCGCTTATGCTGTTACTGCTGTGCCACTGCCAGGGAGTTTGTTGCGAGCGCGATGTTGGGGATACTTATAGATAGCTTGCTGGCCGAGGTTGGTGACTCGCAATTGCGATGCCCTGGAGCCGCCGCACAGCACTACGGTTCACGCCGCAGTGACCGCAAGATGGCATCCGAGGCCCCTCCATATTTGGAGCCAAAGCTGTGCTATCGATATGAAAAACAGTGAAATTACCCAAAATGGCTATTTCAACCGGCAATCCG
The DNA here is from genome assembly GCA_016801325.1 of Hypholoma fasciculare. Lineage (NCBI taxonomy): Eukaryota > Fungi > Basidiomycota > Agaricomycetes > Agaricales > Strophariaceae > Hypholoma > Hypholoma fasciculare. The sequence goes on from JAEKIV010000052.1 coordinate 90,853, forward strand.
CCGGAAACACTTTTCCAATCGCTGGTGCTGTGCAGTGTAACGTCATCTGGAGAAAGGAGCGTCATCTTCCGCGGATTTTTGTGTGGGTCCACGATGTGAAAAGCGTCCACGTATTAGTGAAGGGCCTCAAGATAAATAATGTCGTACTTGGAAAATCATGTATTGACAAAATATTGACGGAAATCAGACAAATTACAAATGACATTTACAGTGCCAAAATGCAATTGCAGGCTTAATTTGTTACCGCCTCCAAATCGCCTACGTCCGTTTGGCGTCGTAGGCTGTTCGACCCTAGTTCCTGATACCCACATTACCCATGGATATAGAAGTGGAAAGGCTCGCGATCTACCTGCTTGATAAGCTGGACAAGTATGAGTCTCCTTTTTTTCTGCAATGAATTTTCTCTAGTTAGTAAAGCTTGCATTTTGCAGTACTCCGCCGCCCACGCGTATCTTAGTGGGGATTGCAGGCGTGCCTGCCTCCGGGAAATCAACGTTATCTCATCTCCTCGCCGATCGCATCAATGTGCTCCTTGACGCTCGCCGCGCAACCTCCCGCAGCACCTCTGCTCATACCCCTCACCCGCCGACTACAGATGATGCTCAAGTTCAGCTTGCTCTGCAAGCAGTTCCTACAGTACCACATGATCGGGCGATCTTGGTCGGCCTAGACGGATGGCACCTATCTCGGGCGCAGTTGGACCTCTTTCCGGACCCCCAGCAGGCGTACGATAGGCGAGGCATCCACTGGACATTCGACGCCGCGGGCTACGTCGCCTTCGTCCGGCAGCTGCGCGACATCGGGGCCAAAACGGTCTCTGCCCCCTCGTTTGACCATGCCCTCAAAGATCCTACCCCAGATGCGGTGACTGTATATCCACACCATCGCATTGTAATTATAGAAGGCCTGTACGCGATACTCGCCGTCCAGCCTTGGAGCGAGGCAAGCCTTTTATTGGACGAGCGGTGGTTTGTCGAAATCGATCCGATCCAGGCGAGGAGGAGGCTCGTCGAGAGACATGTTCTCACCGGAGTGACAAAAGACAGGGAAGAAGCAGAATGGAGGGCAGATACCAACGACGGGCCCAGTCAGTCCAGAGTTCTCCGCTGCAGCGTGTTAGCTCATTGACATCGATTCATTGCAGACGGCCAATTCATTATTGCGAACTCGTTAGAGCCTACAAGGATTATCCGGACCCAAGATACACCCAGTCTATCGAAACCCCCCGTGGAAGCAGCTGTCGACCTGGCCACCACATTTCCATGAGTCTTCCAGCACGCCGGCGCAAATATGAAGTAGGAATGTGTTGTACTTACATCTACTGCTAATTTCTATTCTCGTCTCTACACGACCCTATCAAGACAATCGCGTTCTCAATCATAGCGTTCGAAGCTCGAATTGTGCCAGTCCCATCCGATAAAGGTTTTATCCGCAGTGTCCTGATTCTATCGATCTCTATTACTTACCGGGGTTGGGGTTGAGAACTCTCTCGAAGAGAAATACTCCTGGCGGTAACACGCTTCGGCCGCCGAGCTGACATTTTCACGTCTTATCGCCCATTCGCCTCGTGCCCTTCCAGGAATCCAGGGATACGGGTCGTATAAACGTTGTTCTCAAATTCTTCACCTTGACATCGGCGCACCGGACGTACACTGCGAACGCATGGCAGAAGGACAATGCTACTTGGCTCTTGCGCATTTTTACCTAGATACTGTATATAGAATAAATCAATGCCTAAGGCTATGAACAATCAACCAAGCTGCAAAGCTTCAAATTTTCGAGGTGTGCAAATAGCTCTGCATCTATAAATAGATCAGCGGTGCGTCGCTGCAGCCCTGACAGCTGTACGGCATCGTGCCAATTGCTATGGGTTCGATTCCAACGGAACCAACTCAAGCAAGGCCAAATAATACACTCAAAAATGGAAATTAAAGGATTTAAAGCAGGACTCGAGGAGGCTCGAGGGAGACGGAGATTAAGAATGAGTCTACTTATAAAAGCCGGTTAGACCGAAATGCAAATCCTCTAGAAGACGCGCACGGTCATCATATCATGGGCGTTTATTGCGTATTTAACTTCCCGGATAGCTTCCATTTCTTAGCTCTCCAGTCATAATAGTATGCAATCCAGGAACCCCTATCTAATTGTTTGCAGTGATTTAATGCAGATATTACCTTTATGTGGATTCAAGTAAGCGGTGCTCCAACTTTGGTGGGAAGCCGTATTCAAGTCGTTTATTGGCTCGGGTATTTGCAATGGAGAAGATGACTCTGCGCTGTCAAGTTTGACATTTCCACCAAGTTCCTTGTACATACAAATTTCGAATCCGCGAAGTGATAAAAAAAATCCAGGCCGTTCTATGGTTACATTCTGCAAGACCCTTAATGAATACCCTCCCTCTCATCAATATTTTGGCTTCCTTCCGGAAAGCTTGTAAAAGATGGATCCCTGAGAGGTAGAAACCGTTCAAACCTGAGCTCATGGAAATTTATGACAGGACTGCAGAGGCATGACGACGTACATTATAGACAGCTTTTACGTCCTCCTTCCGCATTCCCTGCGGGTCGACGGGCCACAACATGAGGTATGTAGCGAGCCACTCGAATACAGCAGCTGCCCAGCCAAACTGTGCTCAATAAATTAGCGGGTATATTCAGAGATATTAATGAGGGCGTACAGGATCAAACACATTCATATTCCCGTGGAGCATCCGCACGCCCTCGCCGAACTTGAGATATGCGTGTGGCTCGGTGGAGTACATGTTGAAAATGTAGTCAAATCTGTTATCGTCGAACTCGCCGAGCGTGGTATATGTGCCAGAGTCGGATCCATGTTTCCCCTACACACAAGGGAATTATTAGCGATGGTCAACTACTCGAATATCCAGAGGTGCGCCCAGCAAGCCTGTTACCCTGTGCATGTGCTTGACCTTGAGGCGGAAAAATGGATCAGGAAGCCAGCTTCCCCAAGTAACGTACCTGACGAAGTCGGCGTGGTGAGAAGAAAGAAATCGAACGGTCGATTCAGACGCATCACTTACGAGAACCCGCTGTGGATAATAATCATGGAAAGCAGCGAAAGGATCACGCCAAAACCAATTTCTCTGAATCCTGCATACCTGAAGGCGCGCGTTAGGTCCCACCTATCAGCTCTGACCGGGGTGTAAATTCCCGCTTGGTGGTGGACTTACGTGTCGAGCGGCCAAATAATACCATCGTCGTCGCGGTCGAAGAACGCGACGTGCGATTGGAGAGCAGTATTTTTCCCGCCGGGTTCGAATCCGGTGCCTGGGGCAGCGGAAACACCGTCCTTCGGGGCGACCATTTTGTATTTGGCGGGGTGGTTTTCGAGAGTAAATGTAACAGCAAAGGTGATGAGCGGGTTAGCCTGTGAGGGCAAGTTCTAGGTGATGTCGAAACATATCTGGAGCTCGAGTTGTGATGTCATCGTTTTTCTTGGCCGAACTGATCATATAATTTGGAACGGCAACCAGTCTTTTATCTTGCAACTGCAAGATGGTTTTTATGAAGCAGAAATTCAACGGAGTATTTACGATCAGATATGTCCCAATTTATATTTTCAGCAGATAGAGTTGTCGACGAGGTTAAAGATGAAAAGATAGGTTTTCCTCTGACACTGCTCAGACGGCCCGGCCGTCCGTCGGACTCCGGTAGTCACAGGGACGCACCGGCTCTTTGCTTTACACTTTCATGACGCAGGCTATGAACAGAGAGTTAGGTTTACATGCCTCGTCATACGCACATTTCTCCGCGACCACACAAGCACATGTTAATAACCTGATCGACGCCTTCAAATCATCCAAGACGGAGAGCGAGGCACGAATATCTTCTCTGTCCGTCACTTGTCATTGGTCTACCGCTCAGTTTTGAACACATACCCCTCTGTGTCAATAATTGGCAGAATCGACAAGCCTACTTCGAGATTGGCGGCAGTGCTTGTTCTTCTCTTTGAACGCGACGATCACCTCCGTGTGTTGTTGACAACGCGAGCGAAGCAGCTCAGGACGCATGGAGGAGAGACCTCTCTTCCTGGTGGAAAGATGGAGGATGGAGACGAGGATATAATCACTACTGCGGTAAGATTTTTGTTGTCAGATGCACTATGAGAAAGCTTTTCATGCATGAGTTCCTGAAATAGCTCCGCGAATCCAGTGAAGAGATCGGCCTACCAATGTATTCACCGAGCGTCCATATTTTGGGAACGCTGCCATTTCAGCCATTCCACTCTCTCATTGTCACCCCAGTAGTCGCTTTGCTGACTGATAACGCTATACTGGACAACCTGAAGGCAGGAGAAGGAGAGGTGGACCATATCTTCTCGTATCCTCTTGAAGCCGTCTTGAGTCCAGAGCTTTCTCCTGGTATAGAAACCCTCGTCGAGCAAGGAGGCTTAAATTGGCCATATGAGCCAGCGTATCATGTAATTAATGAGCGCACGAGGTCTCGCAGTGCATGCCTGACATCTGTCTATTTTAGCACCACATAGACTATCCCATGAAGGCCCTGGGTGGTGTGACGTACCGGGTGCATTGCTATCGAACTTCAGCATCCCCAATAACAGGAATGACCTCCGATATTCTGGTTCGTCTTCTTCAGTCACCAGAAAGATTATGCGAATTGCTGCCTAATCACTCATCTCCATATGTCTAGATACAAACAGCGGAAATTACATACAGGAGGCAGACCGCATTTGAGCGCTATGCATCTGACCAGCTACGAACATACGAAGCGATAGTCGAGGCATACGAAGCCAACCTTCGCAAGATTGTTGTGGGATAACAGCGGTACTTAGATTCCTCTAGGACCCTTCCGATTGTCACATTCGGTGCAGTTGTCTATTTCACATTTGCACACAATCACACAAAGCCACAGTGTTCTATCTCAGTCTATCTCTCACCTGATGTTTTCCATCATAGATTACTTACAAAGAGATCTCGCGTACTGTACGTAATCAGGTACGCGGTCACAAAGGTGTATTTCGCACATAGCTCACTGAGTTTTGCACCCAGCGGTATGAAATAATATCTATGGATATAATAGGTTCTTCTCAGTATGTCCATGTAAAAAAATTGTCTGTTAGGTCATGGTATACATGTTTTAT